>MU224074.1:3195345-3207272 GCA_018584345.1 Thuja plicata | reverse complement strand
GGAGTATGAATCGTATTTAATTAAATAAATTTAATTAAATAGATAGAAGAATATAACAAATATAATTAATTAAAATTAACTATAATGTTATGGGAATATTAATTAAATTAATATAAGGACGATTTTGAACGTCTACACCACCAAATTTATGAGTCATTTTTGGAAGACTCTTTGGCAAAGACTAGGCACTAATTTATCCTTTGGATCTGCCTACCATCCTCAAACTGATGGACAAACCGAAGTGGTGAATAGAAGCCTTGGAAATCTACTAAGGTGCTTGACAAAGGAGTACAGATAGAAATGGGATCAATTGATTGGACAAGCTAAGTATGCCTTCTATGGCACCATCAATAGGTCAATAGGGAAGAGCCCCTTTGAGGTGGTGTATGGATTACATCCTAGAGGAGTCTATGAGTTGAGAGACTTGAAGGATGGAGTGAAAGAAAGTGTATATGTAGATGATTTTGCTGAAGCCATGCAAGAGATACATGATATAGTCTAGAAGACCTTGACAGAGGACACCTTGAAACATAAGGCAAAGGTTGATGAAAGTAGGAGGAAAGTTGAGTTTAATGTGGGTGACATGGTGATGGTACATCTCAACAAATCAATATTGCAAAAGGGATTCCCTCACAAGTTGAAGATGATAAGGATAGGCCCTTGTCCTAACATGGCTAAGTATGGGGATAATGCATTCAAAGTTGAACTCGCAGAAGATAGTGGAATGTCACCTATCTTCAACATTGTAGAATTAGTCCACTACAAAGGACCATAGCAAGAATTGGATTAGAGTCTTCAAGAAGTAATCAGAGATGTGGAGGAGCTACAATTACCCTCTTCTACAGTAACAGGAGCTGACAACATATTGGATACAAGAGTGTACAAGAAGACCAGAACCAAAGAGTATAAGGAGCACTTGATCAAAAGACATGATCGAACAAATGTAGATGCAATATGGGTCAAAGAATTAGAGTTCAAGAAGATGGGGATTGATCCAAGCATCCTCAATCCAAGGGTGGATTAATCTTTTTGTTTTGGGGAGGATGGTGCAGGAGCACATAGGCTATCCTCCATGTTTCTTCACTTTTGGCTTGTACTTGACATTAGCCAAGTCAAGATAGCTTAGTTTTTTTTCAACCTTAGTAGGTCTTTACAATGTAGGCTAAGTGACTTATTCATTAGGACTAAGGTCACAACAATACTCATTGTTTGTAGTTTTCACATTCTTAAGCTTAATTGTTAGTTGATGGATTGAAGTCTTGAATGTGTCCTAATCTCATAAATGAGGACACAGAGATGCCAAAGGGTCTTTAATGATATTGGATCCTAGAAATAGAGATGATAGAGTTCCTAAAATTAAGGGAGGAGACATAATTGAAAAGATGCCAAAAGTTGCTATTTTGTTGTCATGACAACATTTGCGATAATTACAAATGTTGCATGCAATATGGTTACATCAGATTCTCCTTGAAAATAGGAATGTGAAATTGACAAAAAAGGCCCTAAAATGGTGGAAGAAGGCATATAGTGTATGAGATACTCAAATCAAGAAGTTATTTTTTGATTGTAACAAGTTAGAAGTGAATAGAACTCTGCAAATTCTGAGTTTTCAGTAATCCCGAGCATTTTGTGTTGACAGTCACATTGGATGGATTGATACCTTGAAAATAATGACTATTTTGTTTTCTTAGGAGGATTAGAGACAATTTTCATTGAGCAATTTAGTTGATTAGAGTTAGTATAGAGTCATAGGTAAATTGTTTTGTAACTAGGAGGTTCACTAGTCCTGTCATCACAAGTCAGTCAAGTCATGGCTACCCCATGAAATCTAACAAAGGGAAAAACCTAAGGGTAGATGGAAATGCTAGGGGAGTTATTAATTTACATAATTATATAGTTAGGAGTCTTAGAAGTGCAATTTTCTATTTTTAGATCCAAGCCCTAGGCAAGCATGCACTGTCTAGTTAGAGGTTGGGAGGAGTAACAGTGAGTTTTCATGAGTAGGGGAAGAGGGTAATGTATGATCCAATTACATGTATAGTTAGGCTTTAGTGTTATCTTGACATGATAGGTTGGTCAAGTTCATGCCATATAGTGAAGACAAGTTTTGAGTGAGTTTTACATTGTGTTGCAGACTGTCCTAGTTTTTAGGCCTATTAGCCCTATAAGACCTAGTTTATAGGAACCATATGTATGGATGACTTAGGGGTCTGATACCTAAAAAATCATTTTTAAATTAGAAAAGGGTATCTGGATATGGTCTTAAATTATTTAAGTCTTTGGGAAATTTTTGAAAAAATTGAGAAAAACACACTGTGCAGGGCTACAAGGAGATAAGCTTAATTAGGCCTCTTAAAGACACAAACTTGAACTGGATTGAAAATTGAAGGGATATTCCTCAAGATGGATTATAATTTGTTCAAATGCAATGTCTACATGGTGTTGGAAACCATTGCAAGTGATTCATGAAGATTAGTGTGGAATTTGACACTTAGACTCTTCTAAGTGTAAGTTAGAGAAGTGGTGACTTGAACTATCTATAGGGTGTTAGTCTTTCAAAAGAGTGAAGAACAAGGCGAGAATCTTAGAGGAGAGTAGGATTAGGACTTAGTTAATGATATAATCCTAGTAAGGACCTAGAGGAGATTAGGATCCTTGAAGAAGATAAAGAAGATCTTAGTTGGTTGTGCAAGTGAGCCCATTGGAAAACTTACATCACTTTCCAAGAAAAAATGCACCACCACTTTTTTTCTTTTTGTCATCAACACTTCCTACCCAATAAACATTATTATAAGCATGCAAAGTAAAATTATCAGATTTTTCATTCCATAAACCATATTCCAAAGTTCCTTTAAAATATCTGAATATCCTCTTAATTGTAGAAAGATGAGTATCTTTAGGAATTTCTTGAAACCTCACAACAATTCCAACTGCATTATCAATGTGTAGTCTTGTGTGAGTTATATATTGTAAGCCTCAAATCATGGATCTATACTTTTTCTAAACAATACTCTAAGATTCATCAGTAGTAGTAAGCTTGCAACCATTAACCATAGGTGTTCCAGCATGTTTACAATCTTCCATTCCAAAAAAATTCTACAATTCATTAAGATGCTTAGTTTGAGAGATGAAAATACCATGCTTATCTTGAGTAATTTGCAAACCAAGGAAAAAATTCATTTCCTCATAAAACTTCTTTCTCATTTCATCATTTCATGCAAAAATAGTATCTTCTAAAAAGACTTCAACAATAAAGATTTCATCTTCTCTAGTTCCCAAATAAAAATGATTGTCTACACTACCTTTTATGAAACCAAGGTGTAGTAAATACCTATCTAACTAAGCATACCATGCTCTATGTACTTGTTTGATTCCATACACTACTTTTTTCAACTTGAAAACCATGTCTTCATTATTTGTCAAAGGAAAGCCATTAGGCTGCTCAATGTACACTTCTTCCTCTAGATCTCCATTCAAGAATGCAAATTTCAAATGCATCTGATTTACCTTGAAGTTCTTGAGTGTTGCATAAGTGATGCAAGAGCATCTGAGGATTCTTCAAAATCCTGTATCAAAAAAAAAGATTGATTTTGGAATTTGGTAGCTTAGAGGAGTCCTCGGTTGAGTACTCGGTTGCTCAGTTTCCTATTTATTAGTGTTTGGTTGACTCAGTTACTAAGCTCAGTGGTTTTTATTGGTACTCAGTCACTACTGGTGACTCGATTACTTTTGTTGACTTAGTGGTTTCTGCTTTTTGCTTGGTTGTTTCTCCTAGTAAGTTTGGTTGGCTCGGTGGTATTCTCACCAACTAGGTTCTGGTTTGTTATATCTTGAGGCCAACCATGTATATTTAATTTGGGTCATGTCATTTAATTTTCATCTCTCATTGGGGATTGGGTAGACCTAAATCTGGGCCATTGGCTTCTCCAATGTTAGATTTTGTGTATCTTATAGGCTTACATATTGGTTGCCTCTTGTGTTTAAATTATATTCCATTCTTAGCTTATGACATCAGATTTGAGTTGGGATCTCAGTGTTAGATCTGAGAAGTTGGGTAAGGAGTTGTATGTCTTGGAAGAAGGTAAATGGCCTAATGCTTGCAGAATATCTTGGTGATAGATCTTAGTGGGATTTATTTATATTTATCCATAATCATGAAGGCCTTACAACTCATCATGTTTGATGTAATTGATTATCTGTGATAATATAAAGCTAAATTTTGAATATATTTCTGTGTTATTGGTTGTTTCTATTTTTATGGTTGTTGGCTCAAAGTTTGGACAGTCCATTCTTCGACCCTTCGATCTTGACTGCATCATATGGTATCATAGTGAAGTTTCACTCACTGGAGATTGATGGATCAAAGATGCCTCTGATGAAAACCTATGAGATCATAGAGGAAGAACCTAAGGTAGAGTTCAATCTTGAAGATTTCCAAGCTTTGCAGAAGCAAGTACAAGATCTGCAAGAAGAGTTGCAAAGAAAGAATGCATCTAAAGAACACCAAGATAATGGTGAATAATCTGAAGAAGAATTTCATTTTAAAGTAGCTATAGAAGATGTCATAGATCCAAAGGAGGCTATATTTATGAGAGTTGTATCTAAAATTGGGAAAAGACCTAAGATAGAAGTTTCTACATTTGTTGGAAGCCTTAGGCTAGAATAGTTGATCGATTGGATTAATGAGATGAATGAATACTTTGAGTATGAAGAAGTAGAAGATCCTAATATAGAGTTTGGTTTGCAAAGACAAAGCTAAAAGGTCATGAAAACATATGGTGGAGAGAATTTAAATTGGAAAGAAGTCAGTGAAAGAACTTCATGACCAAGTAAACAAGATTCTACAAAAACAAGTGGAGAAGTATAAGGCCAAGGTATATCAGACAAGAATGGAATTATAGTTCAAGGTGGGGGACTTGGTCCTTGCTTATCTTAGAAAGGATAGACTACCCAAGGGATAGCCTACAAAGTTACTCATGTAGAAGATAGGACCCTTGAAAATATTACACAAGTATGGAAAGAATGCATATGAAGTGGAATTGCCTCCTGATTTGGGCATTTCAACAATCTTTAATATTGGTGACCTGTATCCCTATAAGGGACCATCTCTAGACATAGGTAAAACCACTCTTACAGAGCTGGGAGATGATGATTGGGTGAAGGGTTTTCCAAACCCATTCCCACTATAATTAGACTATATACTTGATACTAAGGTTATCAAAAAGACAAGGAAGGGTATCTACAAGGATTATCTAGTTAAGTGGTAGGGACTACCTAAAGCTGAAGCAACTTGGATGATAGAGATGGATATTTTGAAGCATGGAGTCACCATTGAAGACCTCCTAACTCAAGGGAATTGAGTTCTTTGTCCTAGGAGAGTATGGTGTAGAGAACCTCCCATTTTGGTGTGTTTGGTGTGATTTAGTGTTAGGTTATGTGTTTTTTGTGAGTGAAAATAAGGTCCACTAGGTTGGATCCAATTTGAGGTCATTTTCATGTTGTAAGAGCCAAATGAGCTCATGAAGGATATTGTGGTCATTTTGACCTAGAAAGACAAAATGTGTTATTTTTGTGTATCTTAGGGTTAGGGTGTGTCTTAGGACCCTTAATTTCCTAATTATGGTCATAGAAGTCAACCGTGAGCGTCGATTTGACAAAAGAAGTCAAAATGCACAAAATGAAAAACTTGCTAGCAACATTGAAAAGTTGCTCGAGCAACTTTTGCAACTTCTTGACAAGAAGTTGTAAAATGAAGTTAGAGAAGTTGTAACTGAACATGCTCATTATATAAGCATGGATTCGATTATTTGGAGGGATTAATGAAATTTTGTATTGCACAACTTGTTTTTTGTACTTTTGTACGGATGCTTGTGACTGTATTCTTGTGATTCATTATGCCTTCTACATTCTATACAATTGTGTATGGATTGTGCAAGGAGATAGGACCCCATGAAGGTGTATTGTTTCATGTCATCTTTCTTTTGCATACTTTATATTTCTTTGAAGTTATAGGAGTATAGAGTTACATTAATTTTAAGGTCACTCATCTGTAATTCCATTTGTAGAGTCATGGTGCCCAAAATGGCTCTAACCTAAGCATCCACTAGTGGAGATGGCTGAAACCATAGGGGATGAAAGGTTAGATTCTATACATAATGTTTTTTATTTCATTTTTATTGTTGCGGTGAGGTTTATAGACCAAGTTTGAAGCCCTATGGCTGACTGTTGGGAACAGGTGAGCCTGGACAGGGTGAAGATGGACATGGTTCGAGGACCCATGATCTTGGGGAAAATACTTAGAGGAATTTGCAGAAGCCCAAGATAGTCCCCTTGAAGGATTAAAAAGTGGGAGGAGGTGAAACAAAGTTTGAAGATCAGTTTGGTGGCAATTGGTCAAGACTGGTCCAGAGGCCTAATTAATAGGCTAAAATTTAGGGCATGATAGAAACTAAGGTTGTGGGTGCATTTAGAAGCTAGGATTTTGAATTCTGATAAGTTTGATGGATACCTTGAAGATTTTTAGGGTCTTATGTGGGGTTTTTTGGAGGATTTGATATCTTAAGCCCAAAAATTGTTAAATTGGACCTACTAGGAAATAAGCCAATTAGGCCTCCTAGTGAATTTGACACCAATTGGATTGGTAAAGTATCTAGAAGTGTGGGAAAGGTTTATAAAGACCTTTGAATGGGCCAAGAACATATAAAGGAGCCTAAGTGGATGTGTGGGAAGATCGTAAGAAAGGTTTTTGGATTCTAGGAGGAAATCTAGTGAATAAGCCTAGGTAATTAAAGAGCTAGTTGGACTAGTTGGACCTAGAAGTGTTGGAATCTTCAACAAATCAATTACACCTTGGAGGAGAAGTTGATAGTGAGGATCTTGGAAATCTATATTGGATAAGAACACAAGGAGAGATAACCATTGGATGGTTAGGAGAGAGTGGGAGTACTTTGGGGAAAGAAATCACTAGAGACCTAAACCCTCTGCATCATTGATTCATTCTCAACTTTTTCTTTGAAAATATTAAAATTATCAAAATTTTCAAACATTTCTTTAAGAAATGCAACCCACATCATCCTAGAATAGTCATAAAAAAAGAGTATAAAATACCTTTCTCCATAGTATGATCTTGTTCTTGTAGGATCACAGAGATATGTATGCACCAGATCCAACTTCCCCTTTGCAGAGTAAGAGTTTCTCTAAAAAATGGTTCTAGTTTGTTTCCTCATCACACACTCTCTACACATGGTGTAAGATGGCTTCACAATTTTTGGTAAATCTCTAGCTGGATTTTTTATACTTGCTTCCACAATGTTATCAAAAATTATATGAAAAACCTTCTATGCCATAACCAACTGTCATCATACGTCACAACAAAACAAGTATCCTTTGTAGTACTTCAATTCAAACACATTACCTCTTGAATTTGTACCTGATGTGATCAACTCTCTTGACTGATTTTTGATAGTACATTTCCAATCATTGAACTTAAAATGATATAAATTGTCTGCAAGATGTCCAACACTCAAAAATTTGTGCTTAATTCCATCAATAAGAAATACATTATTAGTATTAGTTTTTACATCAAGAGAAATTGAACCTACTCCAATGATCAATTTTGGGGTGTTATCATCAAATCTGACTACACCACCTTCACTTGCATAATAACATCCCTTAACAATAGAATAATCTATTCTATGAAACTTAGGTTTATGCTTAGGAACCCTTGTGGGACATCTAGATGCAAAATGACCAATCTTATTATAGGAAAAACATTTCAGGGGTAACTTCCCTTCAAATCTACCCTTACCTCTCTTTTATCTTGTTGCAATCAAAGCCACAAGTTCATCTAGTCTTCTTTCCTCTTCTAATATTTTTTCCTAATCATCAACATATTAACTAATTTATTCATACATTTTACCTCTATTTTTTCTTGCAAGACTTGATAAATCCTTTTTGTCATTGTACACAATTGCGTTGAATGCACATTTTTCCTTAGGTAAAGTATCTCCTAGCTCTACAACCTCAAAGGTGGTCAACTTAGAAATCAATATCTATCTATTGAATTTTAGTGTCAAGGATATGATCTCTTCTATCAATTGAATTGTAATCTTATAAACATGAGTCAAAGATTTGAGAATCTTTGCAATTAGTTCTTCTTTAGTGTATGTGCCTCTAGAGTTTTTGAACCTTTTAAAAACTATTGTAACCCTCTCTATATATTCTCTAACATTCTCATCATATGTCATTCTTAATCTATCCATCTTAGTCTTCCAATTCTACAATTTCATCTACTTGGTAAACTTATCTCCTTCACATAATGTCTCTAGTATTGTCCATATTTTATGTGCAAAATCCAAGTCTTTAACATGAGTGAACTCACCCTCAGAGAGTGAGCTGATCAATGCTTCTCTTGCAACCATATTAAAACTAAATATTTTATTTTGATCTTCATTATCTTTATCTAATTCATCTTCAAGCTTGATCTTCTAATCTTTATTTGTAATAATCGAGTAGTCAATTCCTAAGGAAAGTAGATGTGTTCACATATCGTTCTTCCAACTATCAAAATTTTCAAGGTCAAATTTTGGACTCTCCTTCCTATAGTATGACATCTTTAGGATCACCGCAAGTTGTTAAGATTTCTCTCAAGGGACCAGAAGCTTTGATACCAATTGTTAGCAATAATAGTCCATGAGCACAACTCAGGGAGGGTGAATAAGTTGTGAGACAAATAATTAAAATTTGAAATTTTTAAACCAATTAATCAATGCAAATATCAACACATCAAATACAACACCATAAAATAATCAATTATTGTCAAGGAAACCCTTTGAAGGAAAAAAACTAGTGGGAATCAACACCCACAAATAATGTACTGAAAGTATAGTATCCATGTGAGGAGATTTTGCCATGTTAGAAGCTGATTATTACATATAGTACATAGTCCTTGTTAAAGTACATACCATGTTAGGAATCAATAAAAATAAGAGGCTCACTACCTAGACATAATTCCCAAATGTGAAGGTTAAATCCACCTTTTGGACTCACTATCTGAAATACAGATATAGGAGTAAAAATCCCAGTTGAACTGACTGATAGCAACTCTCTTTGCTTAAACAATTGCAATAAATTTCATCACAATCACTACCTCTTCTCTACATCTAGAAAAATTCACAATTAAAAGCTCACATCTTCCACATTACACATCCATGCTACCTCATAAGGAAACAACTCTCTTTTCTGCAAGTTTACAATAAATAATAAGGTCATTTTGTTAAGACTTCCATAATGCACAAAAAAATATATAGACCCTTGTGATGAAGAGGCTAGTGGCAAGTCAACAATCTTCTCCTCCACTTGACTCCACATGCTTAGTCTACACTCATTCATCTTACCTACACATTCATATTGACAATATAGTGTTGTGAGTATCCCCAAACACTAATTCCTCCCTTCCTTCATTTAACCTATCAAATTGGATCACTCTTTATGTATCCACCACTCCTTGACACAAAAGGAATCTTCTACATGTCCCCCTAAAACCCTTAATTTATTCTCCCAACACAACTACTATGAATCCCCACACTTGTTGTCAACTATGACAGTCAACTTATCTGTATTGAACAATCACTACAACCAATTGTTCCAATGTGTCCCCACACCACTAACTACATTGGGACACTATCTAGATCTTCATAGAACCCTTGGTATCTTGTCCAACCAACCTCCATGTTCATTTGACTCCTTAAAATTAATATCAAACCAAAACAAAACAAATTCACCATGTCACTATCGTATTGTGACAGTCAACACAAACCTTTGTACTTCTTTTTGTCTATCCCTGCCCTTGGGATCTATCTTCAATGACCTTGGAAAGTTTTTATAATCCCTTATTATCCACTCTCACAAGCCATTGTGGCTATATAATTCATCAAACTTATGGACAAAACCAAATTCTCAAGACTATGACAGTCAATTTATTGTTCCCTGTGACTGTACATTCACTTCTCTGCACTCAAACATGTGCCTCATCCTGCATGGGCACCTACAACCTCCAAGAAAATAACATAAACCCCCTCCACATCAATTCCCAACATGTGAGAATTTTTGAATGTGCCAACCAAGAAAAACTACATGTTTATCCTCTCGAGTTACCCTAAGTCATGGTTTAGATAGTTTTCAGTAAAATGTAGATAAATTTTGCAAATCTTAACCAAATGCCACCGTTAAAAATCCAAATTAATCTTAATTTATGCTACTAAAATCCCCAATCAGCACTTTAATGCATATATATCTTTACCACCATTGGAAACATAAAATAATAGGACTGTTATAGAGAAAACTAGTGAAATACAATGAACATATTCATTTTATTGACTCAAAACTTTATAAATCTTTATCACTCCAACCATTCTATGTTTCCTCTATCTTTTACAATATAATATAGGCCTCAAAAGACCAACCAACCACTTATAAATTCCTTCCAAACTGACTACAATCAGTTGGAACTGATTGGTCCTTAGAAATTACAAAGGTTTAAAATGTTGTCAAGTTGACAACTAAGTTGTCAAATTAACAACCATATATCTAATGAATCCATATACTTTCAAATGGTTGATAAATGAATTCAAAACCATAAACCAACCCTTTACTACTAACCCTAAGACCATTAACTCTTATTAGACCTTATATCCTTGAATCTTGCTTATTAGCCCTTAAGGCTTCATTCCCAATTTAGGAACCACTATACCTTACTACCTTATTACATTGTTTCTCATGACCATACAAGTCATTTTCATGTTCTTAACTTCATCAAACCTATTAAGACTACTAACTCCCTTTCCCATTACACGATGGCCCTTGTAGGGATATTTGCCTTATCATGGAAACTCTACATTACATTGATGTCTTTACATTCCAATAGGCACTAATGGCCCAAATTACAAAGCTTGAGACCTTTTAGGTCCTTGTAGTCTTCATATGTATTCAAGTCCTCTTGGATCTCCATCGGGTTAATGAATTTACCCCTATTGTCATAGTTCTTTTGCAACACCTTTCTAAGATACACATAGTACCTTATACAAGTAAACATCAATTACAATTCATCAATTATGCTCTAAGATCCGTAATCCAGGCTCGCCATCCTCTAAACACATTTCATCATTATAGTTGACCACATATAGATCTTCACAAGATCACATGCTTCAAATGATGTCACCAAGAACGTAGCAACCCAGAAATCACACTTAACATTCTCCAACATATCTTATACCACGCCTTAAGCTCACAAATAATAACTGGTGCCCGTATCCAAGTTATCTCCAAAACTCGGAGACCAACTCTGTCACAATTCTTTGTCTCTTTTTTTGTAACTAGTCTTGACTAAAATAACTATAACATCTGTCAATAGTAATATTAATTCAAGTGACCATAGATATAAGATTCATACTCATCCCTCTATACATCTCCATGCTTGCATGCTCTGAAATCTTGTATAATGTCTATACACTTATCTCAGTCTTCCCTATATTAGTGATAACCAGTATTACTAAGACTTCAACTAAAACATATGTTGACATGAATGTCAACACCTCTAAAAAAACTAATTCCAATAGTTTTAGTTTTAGTTACTGGGTCTATAAGTTGTAGGGTATAGATCTGTCATAGTCATGTATTAAGGTACTGCCCATAAAAAGTTTGAGAAGTTGTTTTGTAAGGTGAAGCTTCTATTCTAGGGAAATTTTTTTCTATAGGATTTTATGGTCACTCATTGACATTGTGGGGATACTGCACTATTCTATAGTAATGTAATGACTATTTCTCCAAAAATTATGAGCATGTGCATGAAGACAGTGAAGAAAAAAGTGGCCACTCAACTAAAAAAGCTAAAAAGTGCACGTAATGTGTATACAATTTTTTAAATAAAA
>MU224074.1:3178980-3195295 GCA_018584345.1 Thuja plicata | reverse complement strand
AATATTTTAAAAGCACTTGACACCAAAGAAACACCAAACATTCTAAATAATAAAAGGAAACCCAATCATATTTTTGTTTCTATAAACCAAATCAAGATGCCATGACATTGAAGAGGAAATATACCAAGTCACAAACTATCTACAAAAATATGCAAATCTTGCAACTCTTTTACTCTTTTAAGTCAACAAGTAACATTCATGAAAATAGAGAATTTCCAAATAATCGAGGACATCCCAACATGATTGCATAAGTTGATAAGATGGATAATTGCAATGGAATCAATTTCCTTGGTGGTATGTGCATATACAGTTTCAAAGATAATGAAAAAGTGACAATTATTGTAGCTTTGAAAATTATGAGAGCATTATGTGAAGAAAGTAGAAAGAAAATATGTGCATTACAAAAGGGTTCCAAAACCATTAAGAGTACCTAAAAAATATTTAATGAAGCCGGCCACTTGGAACCGTTTGCTTCTGACTAATATTTCACAATTAGAGGTTTCATTCTTTCATTTTCCCCCAACCAACTTTGTAATAGAAGAGAGGTATATTTTTAGGATTGCAGATAACATAAATGTAGGTATTGGTGTAATCCATAATAGGCAGTTTGAAAGGTTTCTCTCCCTTTCTCCTATTTCCCTTTCTCCCTTCCCTCTCTCCCTCTCTCATTATCTTTTCCCCTCTCCTCTCTCTCCCTCATAAAATATCAAAGTAGACTCCACCATGAATGTCATTAAAGAAGAAGGGGACCATGAAACTGTGACAGCTTATTCTAGTGTCGTAATCTCATTCAGCTTTTCTTGATGTGAAACTTTATACTTGGCAGAATTTGAGGGGTTGCCTGTCCTTCCACCACGACCAATCACTCCATATTAGAAAATCACTGACTGAATATAACGCCACTCTGACTTTAGACTTAATTATTATGGCATGATTTGAACTGGAAGGGATAAGGACCTTGGTTTTTTTTGTTACCCACTCGTACTCTTTTGTAGCTAGTACTTGTCCACTAGATCCTCCAAGATACCAACAAAAGAAACAAAATTAAATTGGATTCTTCAAATGCACATCAAGAATTAAGTATTACATCTAATATATTTTTAATTAATATTTTAATATAGAATATTATCTAATAAAAACTCGTTATTATAGAAAAATTAGTTTTGAAGGGATCTGAAACCCTTACATAATAGAAGAGTTCAAGAAAAAGAAACAACTGACCAGATAGAGGACCACAACAAACCAACATCACAAAAAACAAAGGACCAAGCTCCAGAAACCTTACGGATTATTTAGCAGATTTTTCATTTTTTTTTGGGATCAATTCATCATTTAAACTACGATTAATGAAAATCAAGAGAAATTTTGGAAATAAATCTTTTATAAAGTTCTTAAATTTTGAAGATGGAGATGAATTATTATTATATATAATTAAAAAGAAAACAATTTATCTTTGTTTTGATTAGCCATATTTGAAACTCCACAAAATAGGGAAAGAGATCATCAATTTTGGAGGCATAATAAAACTGTTTTTAATGACATGGATACTAATGTATGGACTAAATTTTTAGGCTTCAATCAAACTATTCATATATATTAGAAAAATGTGGATGCCTTTTCTCGTGATATTAATATAATATAATTGAAATAACATTCTATTAAATAAAAATTGAAAGGGGAGAAAATTGCGCGAAGTGGTGGAGGAGAAAATTTGAATGGAGCAATGACAAAAATGTCCTAAAACCATGCAGATGGAGGTACAAGATAATGTGTTGAAGGTGCGGAGAATTCTGAACTGCCTGTGGGTTCTATGCCATCAGAGATTCCCAAGAAGGTGTATGTGGGAGAAGGGTTGGTGGTTCCTAATGGGGAGGTCACCTTACTCTCCTAGACTCCTACTCTCTTTTAGGAATATTATCTGGGACCCTATTTATTTCAGGATCCTCTAGACTCACCCTTGAGTCTCTTAGGGTTACTCTCGGACCCTAACCAGAAGGACTTTTCCACTCCCTCTCTCCTAGGTTTCCTACCCACCAAAATGTTCCACTCTTCATCTTATCTTGCTCTTCATGACTGAATACAGTCAGTCATGCACCTTTCTTCTTATATCTCTCTCCTACAAGTTCTCTAGCCAGACCATTTAGCTCGCCTAGGACTTGTCTACAATTCTGACTAGCCTCTTCTCAATCTCAAACACAGAAACAGAAATAAAATACAAGAGGGATGCTTCTTGACTGTCACACTCTATAGGATGGATTATAAGAGTCAAGAAACATCCATGATACTTAACTGAACTCAAAATCCTACTCTACAGAAGTTTGCACACACCAGAAGTACACACAGAGAACACACAAGAAACTATTCTTTACTGAAATCAGAAAATTACAATGTAAACTAAAAATCTGCTCTGCTAGTCTGCTCTGTCTCTAATTTCTTCCAACCCCTTATAATGGTTCCTTTTCTCCATTTTATACTCGGCATGTTCTTGATTGTAACCATTTCTAGGTTACCTACCGTCTGGAGAATCCCAAATGCCTTGGCTCTTCATCTTCTCCTGCAACTGTCATCGAGCTCATCATCAACATAACTGTCAATGTGGATGTCCTTTTCCTTCGTGGCATTCTCTTCTATTTTGGTGTTTTCTTACTTTTCAACTTCCATCTATTGACGTGTCAACCTGTCTCATTATTCTAACTGTTAGTCGCACTGTCGTGAGTCCTCATATTATGCATGACAACCTTGTGATATCTTGTCGTCGCACCCTCGCACTACTTATAGGCAAGCTGCTAATTGCTCTATGAGTACGCAATACATTGTTTTCACGCACTCGCACCCCTTCCTAACTGAGTTGCTTTTTGTTTCATGACCTTGGCGATACAGGATCATCGTGCTCTCACAAAGCTTGTTCCCGAGCTGTCAATTCATCTGCAAGTGTGCGATGCATTGACGTCGCACACTCGTGCTTCTTATAGACAAGCTGATGATTCATCTGTGAGTACGTGATACATAGATGTTGCACACTCGCAACACTTCTGGACGAGCTGGCGATGTCTCTGCGACCCTGCGATGTTTTGTTGTCGCGCACTTGCACACCTAGGAACTTAACCACCGGTTGATCGGTGACTATGCGATAGACGGTCATCATAGTGTTGCACTATTTCCAAACTGACCGCTAATAGACCACCAACTGTGCGATGCACTATCATCACATTCCTGCGACTATTTTCCCTTAACCGCCAGTAACCTACCGACTGTGCGATATATTACTGTCGCGTTCTCGCACCGATTTCAACTTGACCTCTGATCACTTTGTGACTGTGCGATAAGACATAATGTAATCGGCCCGCAATGAAACTGTTAGTGTTTAGGGGAAATGAAAGAAAACTATTAACCAAACAAACCTAACTGTTAATTGGGAGCTGCTCCTTTGATCACTCTGCAAATTACTAGGGCTTGGAGCTAAAACCCTAGGGTGCTCTGCACCAGTTCCATTGCCTTCTATCTTATCTAGCAGACATGATTTTTTGAGAGGATCCCCCACTAGAAAACCAAAAGTGGACAGAATTATTTAGCGGTAGGTTAAAAGGTAAGGTCATTTCTCATGTTGCTCATAATGTTGAGTTAGTTTTTCTTTTTTGTCTATCTCAAATTGTCTAGTTGAAAAAGGTTTTTATTTTATGGAGCGATCATCGATAGGTAAGTTCATTGGTCCCCAGCCTAATATTGATTATTTGTGTGTTCAGTTTGACCAAAAATATGAAAAGAAGGTTCAAATTGACACAGTCATGGCTGAAGTTTCCCCAATGGAGATGGTCCAACCATGTAGCAAGACTCAACACAATGGAAAAATCAACACAAGATCATAAGAAACTCAACAATGAACAATAAACATTCACATGTAGGCCTTCACATTATGTCAGAAATAAGAATTTAAATCAAATTATCTAGCCACATGCCGACATACACTCAAGGCCCACTTGCCTAATTACATGTACAAATACAGATACATACTAGATGAAAACCTAACTATTGAGAGTTATCTTTGAGGCACTACCAACCTACCTAAGAATGGAACAAATGCCATAATATATAAAGCTTCCACACACATATATCGACATAGATCAATTACATTTTCCTTGACAAAGAAAATGTAATATAGAAATATAGGTTAGGACCCAAATTAAGAAGATCTTGATGCCAAGTTGTTGAAATGATGAGGAATCCAAGAGAGACATCAGCCAAAGATCCAAGAACATTGGGATATGAGTCACCAAGCTTCACGGATTGGGAAAATACTTCACAAGATAAAAAAATGTTAACTAACCAGAAGAACATGAAGGACATTTTCAACTAACCAAGAATCTTTAATATTTCCATAGTGAGGTATCCAAATGAGGTGCAAACCAGACATAGGTAAAACATGATGTTCAGAACCAACCTTTAGGTTCGCAACAACAGATGATCAAAAAAAAAGAAATGCTACTAAAAACTTAGAAACTCCTAAGTGAAACAAACTAAGAACAAACTGAAAGGAAATATTTTTGGTTGATTCAAGATTTCCAAGAAAGCCATGATGCTCCTGCATTAGACACTTGGGGTTTTTGAAAAGTGAGCCTCTCACTTTGCAGTTGTAGAAGAAATTCACAATTGATCATAAGATTTCATTTTAACCTTTGGCTTCCCAACCCTCATGTTTAAGAATATGAACTTGCATGCAAAAATTCTTTGCCTTCTCTGATCTGACCCCCACATCCTCTACACTGTAAAAGACTAGCCAAAAAATTACCATGAAGAACAAAAAAGATCAACAATAGAGCTAAGCACAAGATTTGTAATCCTCTTCTCAAACCCACTTGTCCTCATCCTCATCACAAATCTGAATACTCTCTTTCATCAGTCCATCGATGATAAATAAATTAGGAACTTTACTAAATCCACCACCCTTATCCTCCAGTCATACATCCTTGTTTATTACAATCAACTCTTTCTTTATCTTCACTTTTGGTATATCCACACTCATGCTCAGATTTGGTTTCCCTATTGGAAATGAGTTGAGTAACTAAGAGGGGAGGGGTGAATTAGTTACCATAGAAAAAAATCCAAGTCCCTTAGATGTCTTAAACAAACTTATCACTATCACTCGATCAAAAAAGATATTATGTTGTAACTCGGTTAACAAAGAAATATTAAGATGTTTAAATGTGATTAACCTTTAGTGAATAATTATAGAAGCATAAAGCATAAAACAAACAACATGTACATAGATGACACAAAGATTTAATGTGGAAACCCAATATGGGAAAAACCATCAAATGTAACTAGTTACTATTTTTCACTCTTCTGAAGTGAGCCCTATTAAAGGTTACAAAAAAAATAGTTGCGTATGACCCTGTTAGAGGATTTAATCACCCTGTTAGGAGTGGCCTTGGTAGAGGTCTTCAAACACTTCAATTTAGAAATGTCACCTTGTGAGAGGATTTATGAAAAGACTGTTAAGTCTACTCTGTTAAGAGATTTGGATCACTTCTAAAATTGTTAGAGAGTAACAATGAATTGACCTGATTGTAGAAGCAATTGACTTTACAAATTTAGATCTTTGTTTGATTTTAAACTAGATCCTTACTGATCATATATTATTTTGCAGCTCGTTCTAGATATTCTATTCTTATTCAGAATTCCCTTTGATTTTGCCTTCACTCTTCATATCAAAAAATCTAATACTTCCACACATTCAATCCAAACTTGACCTTGTATATATATGATAATCTTTGACAAGTTGGATTGAATACATTTTCAAATAAACAATAAGACTCAAATCTATTGGCTCCAATTAACCAAATAAACATAAAATACAAACTATTGTTAGTCGGCTAATACTAAATGCATAACTCGGTTAATACTGTAATTCTTCGATGTCTGACCCTGCTCGATTGAAACTAACTTTTCTGAATACCAGAGTGAACTCGATAAACACTAAAAATCACTTGGCATACACTGACTGTGCTGGGTTTGTTGGTAGACAATTGTGTAACATCAGTGATAATATTGTTGTCTGACTTTCAGCCACCCCTTTTTGGCATTATGGTCATGTCAAGTCAGTCTGTTCAGTCTCAGTCTAGGTCAAAGTCTTTTATAGGTAGGAAATCTTTGCCAGGATTCTCTTTCATTGCCTTTGTTCTAAGCCAGGTGGGATGTTTTCAGAGTCTCATTAATTGGGTAGGTTGTAGCACCTGATCTGGCAAAGATTATGATCTTTCAATTGATGATCTTTTTAGTAGATGGAATGATGTTCGTGAGTCATAAGTTTTAGACATTAAAAAGAACTAAGAGAGATTCTTCATGCAACGGAATCAGCATTGAATCATTCAGGTTTCTACTTCATATCACCATGTGAACAATCCATTTGTGGTAGAGAAATAAAGTTTGCAGTTGAATATATCAAGCTAGGTGTAGATTGAAGACTGGTGTGGATCAATCCTACGGGTCTCAACGATCCTAATGCAACAAATGACGAGCAATTTGGTTAAGAGATGAGTGAGAACGAGCTCGGCGGGATTTCATAAATCACCTTCTCTGCGGCAGAATTCTACCTTGGTTGGTAATTCTCCGCAAAGCAGAACTTTGCCTTGTGCAGGTTTCGCACTCAGTTGGTAATTTTCCACAAAAGGCAGAAGAGAAGAAAGAGCACTATGCTGGACCCCACAACCGGATTTCAAAGCACTTTTTCTATTTTCTAGGTAAGAAAGACACAAAGCAGAGAATTGGATTTCACCTTCTCCATGTCAGAATTATACCTTAGTTAGTGATTTTCTGCAAAGGGTAGAACTTTACCTTGTGCAGAATTCTACCTCAGAAAGTGATTTTCCGCAAAGGGCAGAACTTTACCTTGTGTGGGTTTCGCACTTAGCTGGTGATTTTCTGCAAGCTTAAGTATTATAAGGTGGGCCCAGTTTATTAAAAAGGAGAAGCTCTTTTTCAATTCTCTGAAAAGGAGAATCTCTTTTTCAATTCTCTGAAAAGGAGAATCTCTTTTGGTATTTTCTGTCGAAAGCATTCAGTTTGGGATTTTTCGCCAATTGCATTATGGAAATTGATTTCTTATGAAATAAAAACAAAAACTAGGTTTCATTTTCTTTAATACATCTAAGAAAGGATGAATGTTAGTTGCAGATCATGTTAGCTGCTATTTACATGTTGGTAAAGTTTGAACATAAGCTGTTGTTTCGACTTTGTGGCCCAATGGATTCAGTTTGATAATACCAGTTGGAAATGAAGAGTTCTAGATTCTATAAGTGACTGTTCGAGTTCTCAGATGTGAAAAGTCTTTCCCTTCGTATTCTATCTTTTTGTATTCAAAGAAGAGGGAAGGTCAAGGGCTCCTAGAAGCCTGATGTATTGTAAACTCTATAAATTCTGAAAGGAATTCAGTATACAGGGTCGCCAAACTTGTTAATGAAGCGGGGTGATTCTATTTACAAAGCTAAATTCCTGTTTGTTGTTCCATTTTTCATAAGTCTATTTGCATGGTGAATAAAAAGAACAGTTATAAGTGAAACTGCTTTTTCTTAATGAATTCCATTTCATATAAGAGATTCTTGTGTGATCGATTCTAGTTGGTCTTTCATTTGTAATTCTTCCTCTGTTCACTCTTTATCTTAGTTGCATTTCTGAATGGAAAGTACACCTATGTTCTGAGACTGTGATTTCTTCCTGAATTCTATTTCTTGCTAAGAAATTGTGGTAATGGTGATTCCATTTTCCTTTCATTATATAGGTCTGCTTCTATTCACCAAGTAGAACCTGCATTTCATATAAGAGTAGGATAGGATTAGTTTAGATGTTAGAATCAGGTGATGATCTATGATCAACATTCTACTAAGGATGGTAGATTATCTTCATCTTATTTTTGCTTGAATTGTTTGTGCCTACAAGTAATTTGGTTAAAACTCATAAGGAATAAACCTAGTGATCAGTATAAAAACAAATTCATTGAATATCATACACATTCAGGGAGCTATACCTGTCAATTCAGAGGGCAGTGATAGAATACATACACTGACCCATTTTTTGGTAAACATCCTTTTGTTCTTTCACCTTGGGTGCATTGAAGAGTTAGAGATTATAAATCTTAAGGGATGAAAAACTGTTAACCAACAGTTTTTGGTGACTCCGTTGGGGAAGACTTAGAATGAAAATATATCATAAGTTTTCTCAGAATTTTAAGGCATCTTGGATTCCAGATTACCAGGAGTGCAAAACTAAAGGGAAAGGTTGACCAAGTATACGAAGACCTTAAAGAATCCAATTTCCCTATTCTTGAAAATATTTATCGGAAAGGAAGGGCTAAGTTGAGAGAAGAGGTTGAAAATAATAATCTTGAAAAAATTCAATTGCCTGCTGAAATTCCTTTCAGAACAAAGAGAAGCAAATCTTCTTCACCCCCTGTTGGTAGAACTCCCATTTCTACCACCTGTAATTATTTGATTCTCCACGGTATTGTACTTCCTCTTTCAGTTTCATTCCAAGCTTCTCAACCCAACACAAGGTTAGTAAACATGGCCATTCCTTGGGGAAATGAAATTGGGCCTCTAAACCTTGCAGTGAATCATGACTTGCCAAGGGCCTCAAGAAAGAAATTTCCCAAATTCAATGGTGATGGCATAGTATCAGCAGAAAAACATTTGAGTGCATTTCAGAAAGCATGTAGTGTGGTGAACCCTCACCATGAGGATGTTGCAATCAGAATGTTTTTAGATACACTAGTAGATGATGCAGTAGATTGGTTCCAAGTTTTACCTACAGGCTGTATTACTGGATGGGACACCATGAAGCTAAGATTTGAAGCAAGATACAAGAGCACTGAAGATGCCCAAGTTCTCTTGTTACAATTAGCACAAATTAAGAAAGAAACATCCATCTCCATGAGAGATTTTAATGCAAAATTCAATAAACTCATCAAAAGAATACCAGCTGCTAGTGCTCCAACAGGAAAAAATTAGAAAAACTTCTACATCAGCTCCATGCCTCTTGAACTTGGTTATCAGATAAGAAGGGCTAATGTGGCCACTTTACAAGCTGTACAAACTCTTGCAGTGGAGATGGAAGATGACATGATAGCCTCTGGGAAATGGAAGAAAGAATATCACACTGGATCTTCAAGCAATATAACTAGCACTTCAAACAATATTGAGGCTATGTTACAAAAATTTTCCAATGAGATGTTTTCATTAAAGAAACAAATTGCTAGACCAGCTCATTCATTATATCAGCCTTATCAAGAAGGACCAAGGTATCAAGGTGGAAATAAGAACTTACAACTTTCTACTCCTCAGCAAAGATTAGCCATAGAAGCTTCTCCTAAAGGTCAAAACTCTTGTGCTTTTCACACCACAACAGATCATGATGGTAAAACTTGTGAAGACATGATCAGATGTTTACAGATGTTAGGAGAATCTAGGCAAAGAATTGAATATCCAGAAGATGATGATGATTATGCTCCCCATGGCGAATCCATAAATTTATATTGTGAGTATGAATCTGATTTAGGAAATGGAGGGAATTTTTTTGCCACATTGGATGGACCTCAGCTAACAGTGATGACCAAAGTTAGAAAAATAAGGGTCAGGTTTCTAATGCTGCACCTGCTCAAAATCTAGCACATTCTCATAAGGCGGATAAAGGCAATAATGTAGCACCAAGTTCTTCACAAAAAGAACAAAAAGATAAGTCATCTACCTCTTTTGACATTATTCAATTTTGTGAAGAAACTAAAATTCAAATATCTACCGTGGATTATTTGAGATCACTTCTTGATCAATGCAAAAAATTGTTTGATCACTGTAAAGATGGAGAAAACATCCATGTCAATTCTAATGTCAATGGTAAGAGACAGGTCAGTATTAATAAAGAAGATCCAATTGATGATGATTTCTCGATCCCTAGGCTATTTCAAGAAGAGGAATCTATGTTCCATGCTACTAGTTTAGATCTGAGACCAGACCCTTTGTATGTGTCTCTTTTTATTAATGGAAATAGATTAAGTAATTGCATCATAGACTCTGGAGCCTCAGATAATGTAATGCCTGCACCAGTTGCTAAAGCTCTAGGGCTGCCTCTTACCAAAGTCTTTGGTAGATGTTATTCCATGGACGCTAAGCAAGTGCCCTTAATTGGTCAGATTAAAGATGCTCAAGTTGCCTTAGCTGCCTATCCTTTTAAAAGATTGAAGCTCACAATCATTGTTGCTGATATTCCTGAGAGTTATGGAATGCTTCTTAGTACAAGTTTTTGTAAAGACCTGGGAGGAGAAATCAAATTAGATTGGACATCTGCCTACATTCAAGTGGGAAATAAAAAGGTGAAGTTGGAACCATAAGGAAAAGAAAAATTCACTGTATTAAAGTCAGATGATCCGAGATCACAAATCCTTTATCAAGAGATGCAATTTGGAAATTATATGATATCTTACACTGGCCCTGATGCTCAAGAAGAGATAGAAGAAGCAAAAACTGAGCAATTATCGACATTAGAGTTTGATGGAAGTTGCGCCAAGGCTGGATCAGGAGCTGGAGTATTTTTAATAGCCCCTAATGGAGAAACTATTCATCTGGCCTATAAAATGAATTCTAAAAATACTAATAATACTGCAGAATATGAGGCTCTCCTCCTTGGTATTGCGACAACAAAAAAAAAAGGAGTTAAATTGCTTAAGGTTCAAGGAGATGCTCAATTGGTCATGAGGTAGGTAAGAAATCAATATTCTGTAAAGAATAACAAGTTGAGGAATTACAGAAATAAGGTATGGGACGAAATAGTGAATTTTGATGCCTTTTCAATAGTTTCAGTGCCAAGAGACCAGAATTCCAAAGCCAATTCCTTAGCATTCTATGCATCATTACTTTTGCCTCATCCTGATTTTAAAGATCAAATATATAGAACAGAAGTCCTTTTCAGACCAAAGGTGCCAGATAATGAAGAATCTTGGCAAGTATTTGAAGATGATAAGCACATTCAGTAGTTTATAGAAGGAACATGATCCTTTGCTGATTTATGTTTTGAAAGCAATCAAAGGACAGAGCAGCCATCATAAAGTGAAGAAGAATTAAAATTAGGTACCATTCAATTGAAAGAAAATAGAATTCCTCCTCATGTTGTTTCTTTAGAAAAAAATTTTGATAGACATGATGCTTATATTAAAGAGGAGAGAAATAAGAAGGGAACAACAAGTGGAGAATTTGATGGAATTAACATAGGGACTGAGGACAGTCCTAAGATGATCAATGTCGGAAAATGCTGCACTCCTGAGGAAACAATAAAAGTCAAAGAATTATTGATTGAGTACCAAGATGTTTTTTCTTGGGGCTATGACGACTTAAAGAATTTTATGAACGGGAAATTCAAGCATACCATCCCTCTCAAACCTGGAGCAACACCTGTCAGACAAAAATAGAGAAATTATAATCCTCTGGTTGAAGGGGCAATTTTCAAAGAAATAGATAAAATGCTGAAAGCTAAGATCATCTACCCTGTCCATCATTCCACTTGGGTAGCAAACATCGTTCCTGTGAGGAAAAAGAATGGAGAAATAAGGATCTGTGTTGATTTTAGAAACCTGAACCAAGCTTCTCTCAAAGATAACTATGCTCTACCAAACATGGATCATTTGTTGCAAACGGTTGCAGGGTCAAAGATGATGTCTATGTTAGATGGTTTTTCAAGTTATAATCAGATACAGGTAGATGAAGCAGATAAGTATAAAATAGCTTTCACAACACCTTGGGGCACATTTGCCTATAATAGAATGCCATTTGGGTTAATTAATGCAGGTGCAACCTTTCAAAGGGCTATGGATCTATCTTTTGCTGATCTCAAAAAAAAAATTATTGCAATGTATCTTGATGAATTGACTACTTTCTCCAAGAAGAGGAAAGATCACATAGGAGATCTAACCAAGGTTCTACTGAGATGTAGAGATCGAGGTATATCCTTGAACCCAAAGAAATCAGTGTTTTGTGTCACTGAAGGTAAGCTTCTTGGTCACACTGTTTCTCAAGAGGGAGTCAAAATTGATCCAGACAGAGTTAAAGCTATTCAGCAATTAAGTTTGCCTTTGAGTAAGACTGGTGTTAAATCTTTCTTTGGTCAAGTGAACTTTCTGAGAAGATTTGTACCTAATTTTTTTGAGATTATGCAAAGCATAGTTGACATGATGAAAGGAAATCAAATGTTTAAGTGGAATGATGATGGTAAAAGAGCTTTCAAGGATATAAAGAATGCTATTGCAAATGCTCCTGTCTTGGTTCATCCTGATTATACTAAAGAGTTCATTATATACTGCTATGCATCTGAACACACTATGTCAGTAATACTGATGCAAGAAAATGAAGAAGGGATACAAGCTCCTATTGCTTTCATGAGTATGCCTCTGAAAAATCATGAGGTGAAGTATTCTCAAGTTGAAAAACATGCTTATGCAGTGGTGAGAGCATTGAAGAATTTCAGATTTTATATCTTGCATTCACAATCAGTCATCTATGTGTCTGATGCCGTTGTAAAGAGTGTATTAACACAGCAAGATGTTGGTTGTAACCATAGAGGAGCTTGGATTGCAAAGGTCCAAGAGTATGACATAGATGTCAGGCCAACAAAACTCATACGAGGGAATGCTCTTTGCAGGGCCATAGCAGAAAACCAGCAAGCTGAAGAAGATGATCATAGAGTGCTAATGGTAAGTTTGCAAGATCCTTGGTTTTCAAATATTGCATATTTTCTGACTTACGGTGAATGCCCAGATGGATTAACTACTAAACAAAGGAGGAATTTGAGGAATAAAGCTTTGAAGTATGTCATCCATGATGATGTTCTTTATAAGAAAGAAATTGATGGCACCTTTCTGAGATGTGTTGATAAGGAACAATAGGAAAAGTTGTTGAAATCTTTTCATGATGAAGCATGTGGAGGTCACTTCTCATCTACCATGACAGCTTTCAAGATCCTAAGGTAGTGATATTATTGGCCTAGAATGTTCAAAGATGCCTACAAGTGGGTGACTAATTGTGAAAAGTGCAAGTTGTTTACAGGAAAACCTCAGTTGGCTGCATTACCTTTGAAATTGGTGGTGATAGATGCTCCTTTTCAACAGTGGGGCTTGGACTTTGTAGGACCAATCAATCCTTCTTCAAGTCAAGGGAATTCATACATCTTGACTGCCACTGATTACTTCAGCAAATGGGTTGAAGCTAAACCTATGAAAAGGCCTACATTGGAAGCAGTGTGTGAATTCATCAAAGAACAGATTTTGATCAGATTTGGGCTTCCAACAAAATTGATCATGGATAATGCCTCATACTTCTCATCCTTAGAAATTGTTTCCTTTTGTTATGATTATGGAATTCAAATAGGGCATTCTTCATATTATTTCCCTCAAGGTAACGGGCAGGCTGAGTCAAGCAATAAAAATCTGATTAATATTTTGAAGAAATTGGTGGCTGACAATCAGAAGAACTGGCATAAGAAAATACATGATGCTCTGTGGGAAGATAGAACTACTCCAAAGAGGGCTATAGGCATTTCACCTTTTGAGTTGGTATATGGAGTTGAAGCCAACTTGCCATTACCTTTAGAACTTGCTACATGTAAGTTGAAAACTGCCATTGAGGATGAGGTTTTTAAGGATGGTTTAGAGAAAAGAATTCTATATTTGACCAAGTTGCAGGAAGAAAGGGAGGACATGGTTGACAGGATCACTGAACATCAGAACAGAGTGAAGAAGCTATTCGATAAGAAAGCAAGGCCAAGAAAATTCATGGAAGGTGATATGGTGCTATTGTGGGATAAGAGGCGTGAACCTAAAGGAATGCATTCTAAGTTTCAATCTTTGTGGAAAGGTCCCTTCAAGATTGTATAGGTGAATCAGAATAATTCTTTTAGACTGGCATATCCTTCTGGAGAATCCCTACCATATTCCTATAATGGGCAGGATTTGAAGCTATACCAGATGCATAATTGAAGAGCAGGCAACCCCTACATAGTAGTTAGTTAGGTAGGTGTTCTTTTTGTGTCATAGTTTTAGCGGTTGCCTTTCATTTTGCTGCTATTTTCCTTGAGTTTAGTTTTTCTTTGTTTCAAGTTTCCCTTCTCTCCTCTGCTCTCCATGTATGCTTTTTCTTGTTTTTCTCTTCAGTCTAGACTCTACAACCCAATGGATTAGGCACTTGTGAAACCAGAGTAGCTAAATTATTCATGCACTTTGCAGTACATAATCCCCCAGTCGGAGCCATCTGTTGTCTGACTTTCAGTCACCCCTTTTTGGCATTATGGTCATGTCAAGTTAGTCTGTTCAGTCTGAGTCTAGGTCTAAGTCTTTTACAGGTAGGAAATCTTTGCCAGGATTCTCTTTCATTGCCTCTTTTTCTAAGTCGGGTGGGATGTTTTCAGAGTCTCATTAATTGGGTAGGTTGTAGCACCCGATCTGGCAAAGATTATGATCTTTCAATTGATGATCTTTTTAGCAGATGGAATGATGTTTGTGAGTCATAATTTTTAGACATTCAAAAGAACTAAGAGAGATTCTTCATGTAACAGAATCAACATTGAATCATTCAGGTTTCTACTTCATATCACTGTGTGAACAATTCATTTGTGGTAGAGAAATAAAGTTTGCAATTGAATATATCGAGCTAGGTGTAGATTCAAGACTGGTGTGGATCGATCCTACGGGTCTCAATGATCCTAATGCAAAAAACGGTGAGCAATTTGGTTAAGAGATGAGCGAGAACAAGCTCGGCGAGATTTTAGAAATCACCTTCTCCACAGCGGAATTCTACCTTGGTTGGTAATTCTCCACAAAGAAGAACTTTGCCTTGTGCGGGTTTCGTACTCAGTTGGTAATTTTCTACAAAAGACAGAAGAGAAGAAAGAGCACTATGGTAGACCCCACAACCGACTTTCAAAGCACTTTTTCTATTTTTCGGGTAAGAAAGACACAGAGCGGAGAATTGGATTTCACCTTCTCCATGGCGGAATTCTACCTCAGTTAGTGATTTTCCACAAAGGGAAGAACTTTACCTTGTGTGGAATTCTACCTCAAAAAGTGATTTTCTACAAAGGGCAGAACTTTACCTTGTGCGGGTTTTGCACTTAGCTGGTGATTTTCTGCAAGCTTAAGTATTGTAAGGTGGGCCCAATTTATTAAAAAGGAGAAGCTCTTTTTCAATTCTCCAAAAAGGAGAATCTCTTTTGGTATTTCTCACCGAAAGCATTCAATTTGGGATTTTCCACCAATTGCATTATGGAAATTGATTTGTTATGAAATAACAACAGAAACTAGGTTGCATTTTCTTTAATACATCTAAGAAAGGATGAATGTCAGTTGCAGATCATGTTAGCTACTGTTTACATGTTGGTAAAGTTTGAACATAAGCCATTTTTTCGACTCTGTGGCCCAATGGATTTAGTTCAATAATACCAGTTGGAAATGAAGAGTTCTAGATTCTATAAGTGACTGTTCGAGTTCTCAGATGTGAAAAGTCTTTCCCTTCGTATTCTGTCTTTTTGTATTTGAAGAAGAGGGAAGGTCAAGGGCTCCTAGAAGCCTGATGTATTGTAAACTCTATAAATTTTGAAAGGAATTCAGTATACAGCATCACCAAACTTGTTAATGAAGTGGGGTGATTCTATTTACAAAGCTGAATTCCTATTTGTTGTTCCATTTTTCATAAGTCTATTTGCATGGTGAATAAAAAGAACAGTTATAAGTGAAACTACTTTTTCTTAATGAATGCCATTTCATATCAGAGATTGTGGTGTGATCAATTCCAGTTGGTCTTTCATTTGTAATTCTTCCTTTGTTCACTCTTTATCTTAGTTGTATTTCTGAATGGAAAGTACACCTATCTTCTGAGACTGTGATTTCTTCCTGAATTCTATTTCTTGCTAAGCAATTGCACTAATGGCGATTCCTTTTGCCTTTCATTATATAGGTCTGCTTCTATTCACCAAGTAGAACCTGCATTTCATATAAGAGTAGGATAGGATTAGTTTAGATGTTAGAATCAGGCGATGATCTATGATCAACATTCTACTGAGGATTTTAGATTATCTTCATCTTATTTTTGCCTAAATTTTTTGTGCCTACAAGCAATTTGGTTAAAACTTATAAGGAATAAACCTGGTGATCAATATAAAAACAAATTCATTGAATATCATACACAATCAGGGAGCTATACCTGTCAATTCAGAGGGCAGTGATAGAAGACATACACTGACCCATTTGTTGGTAAACATCCTTTTGTTCTTTCACCTTGGGTGTATTGAA
>MU224074.1:3140606-3154013 GCA_018584345.1 Thuja plicata | reverse complement strand
AGGGCTTCATTGGAATTGAAAAGATGGGAGACAAGTTTATCTCCCCTTGACTGGGTTTACGATGCTACTTCTATATGGGTTAGAATCCCTAGTTTACCCTTAAAATTGTGGGATGAGGATATTTTTACATGTATCACAACTTGTTTTAGGTAGTTTCTTTCTTTGGATCCTACAATGGGTCCTATAAAGAAACTTTTTTATGGTTGTATTTGTGTAAACATCAAACAATTTATAGATTTTCTGAGGGAAGTTTTGATTTTTTTCAAAGTTTGGTGCCTGACAATAAGAAGTTGAGTTTGAATCCATTCTGTTTGAATGTTTCCATTATAAAAAAATTGGGCATTGGGCTAAGGATTATCTGTTAAAACAAGCTAAAGAAAAGACTTCTAAGGTCTGGAGGAAAAATTAGGGTAGCCTAGAGAAATGTATGGAAACCAATCAAGATTTGAGGGGGTTAAAAATATAAATAACACAAACCCTCTTGTTGTGCCAAAAATATTCTGAGGGTTCAGGACCTAAGGATTCAATTAAATAAAATGATTTCAAAACTTGTATTCCTGATGGAATAAAATAAAATATGTTGAATGGAGACTTTGAGATCAATCTCATGATTAACCTTTCAAATGGTTTGACTACCCCCAAGAGGATGCTAGGGAGGGGATGATTTTAGATGAGGATGATTTCTATCTATAGGGTATTGAGGGTGTTAAGACTAAAATTTTTTGGCTAGGTCTTTGTTAAAATTTCCTCTAATTTTAGCATTTTTTCCTCTCATATTTTTTGTCCTTGTTATTTTCTCATCTGTTGATAAAATGGAGGTCATTTGTGTCAAGCTAAAAAGTGTTTTGAGTCTGAGCTAGTTTTACCCTTCGGGTCCTTACAATTCATTGTTAAAGTCAATCAAGTTCAAAATGTTCATATTTGCAAGATTGGCAGTGTGGTAGCGCGTGCATAGGGCAACGGTTTATAAAAGGGAATTGTTCCCACATTTTCTATGCTAGGGAATAACTTGTTATTTTTTTACATGCACACACACATATCAAGTGCCAATAAGGAAAGCACCTTTTGGCCAAGGTTTTGTGTGTGTGGATGGTTAATTCACTGGAAGTTGGAGAAATTTTGTAGTCCCAAATGACACATGGAGGAGATGAAGTAGGGTAATACTTGTCACAATTTCATAGTGGTTAGAAAATTGGCCCACAAATTGGCAAAAAGGTTATCACAAGATTGCAGTGGTTAAAGGACATAATAGGAAATATCAGCAAGTGTGTGATTAACCACTACTGGTCAGTGTTGCGAGATTACAGGAGTTAGTGGATGATCAATTGAAGGGTTATGAGATTTTGAGATGATGCCACATGGAGATGTTTATGAATAAGATCAATGGTGGTTATGAGCTCGATAAGTTAGAAGGAATATGCTCCTAGGGTGTGTGAGCTTGTGATTAGTTGTCACATGTCCTAGGTATGCGATTATGAGTGGGACCGGATGTTGTCAGATGTCTTTGTGGAGTGAGGAGGCATTTTTTTGAGTTGTTTGATGTAGGATGTTGTTCAATGATGGCTAACGGATGTCTTTCAAGAAGTTTGTGTTGTGAATGAGCCCATTTTCAGGTTTTTCAAGGACTATATTTTAGTTGATGGGAGTAGTTGGTGGGTTCTAGTAGCGAAAATATCTTGTGTCCTCAGATGGGTTTTTTGTTCTTGTTCAATGGTGGTTTTTGTTTGATGTCAGCTCTTGGATGTTCTTAAAGGATGATCAACGACTACATTTTAAGCTTGTTGGTCCAATGTGATCTCGGTTGTTGATAGTGTTTTTGTGATGTGGGTGACCATTGTGGTACGTGATTTTTTATTTTTTTTCTAACCATTATATGTGCTTTCTTGGTCAAGGCATATGTTTCAACTTGCAGGGAGTGACTCAATGTTTTTTTTTTCCTTAGCTCAATATCAGTGTGGTCAAAGATGGATCAGGGTACATTAATGTTGCAAGGTAATGGCTTGGGTTTATGCTTGGATTTGCTGATCTTTTTTAGCCTTTAGTTGGCTCCTTGTCTTTTCTACCATAATGTCGGCTTATTTCTCGAGCTTCCATGGTTGTACATTAGGCTTTATTTTTTGCCAAAGGAGGTCCAAATCTTGTGGTATCCTATTGGTATATCTAGGGTTTTGTAGGTCATTTGGAGGGGCTGAGAAATTTTGTCAAGTTTCAAGTAGGCTTGTTTCTTTTTGAGATAGAGATTTTAACCAGTATAGTGAAGTCTTGTATAATAGTGATGGAGCACATATATGATATAGTGTTGGTGTTTTAGTTTTGTTGAGAAATTATTTTTAGTAAACAAATTATTGTATGAAGATGATGGTTCTAAAGATAAATGAAAGATAAATCTGATTGATGCTCTCCTTTGTGGTAATCTTATGAGTTGTGAGTTTAACAAATTTTGAGTTTCTCATTCAAATTCTTTGCATATTGTTTATATGTGTATGAATTAGTTCTAATCTTAGATCAAGGATCAATTAAAATTATAAAAAATAATTCATGAGTTCATATGGTGGGCATACAAATCATTGTAAGAAGTTTAGATTTGGATTACGTTAAAGCATATCATTGTAAGGCAATAATAATCTACGTCTTTAATTAGTCACAGTTTGTGTCTCCATACAAGAAATGGTAGATTAACTCTACTGCTTAATAGATAAGACACTTGTATGGGAATTTTTGAAACTGGTATCTTATTGGTTTAATATATCTAGTTATCCCCTTCTTTTGATTTATTTTCTTTTTATTTTCAGTTTAACTGTGGTTTATTTATCTCATGCTTCAAGCATGGTCAATGTTCAATGGATAAATAGCCATTATCTAGTATCTCCCACTTGTGTTGAGTCTTATATGATATTTCTTCTTATTTTGATGCCAATTAAGGTTTTAGTGACTATTCAAAGGAATTAAAGGGAGTTCCCCTTGGTTTTGCAAAACCTAAAGTGTAGAGGGAGTGTCCCTATTAGTTGGTCCAGTCCTCTTAATACTTTAAACATTGGAGTTGGCTTCTCTATATAATGTATTGAAGAGTGTGTTGGTTTCTTTTTATGTTGCAATAAAAACAACAATAACCTCTTCTTCTTATGAATATTTTATAGAGGAGCCACCTCCAAATACTTTTTCATGCAAGAAAAGGACCAACTAACAAGTACTCTAACCAATACTTCTACTCTTTAGGTCCTACTACACCAAGGGGGGATACCCTAAAATACCTTTTGATATGTCTTATATGGTATTATCAATCATTAATCTCATAACGACTCAACATGACTAGGAGATACTAGATAATTGGCTAATTACCCATTGAACATCAACCATGAAATGGAGCATGAGATAGGAATTTACAACAAACTTGTACAAATGTAAACTTAATAGATTTTAATGTTTGTTTATAGGAAAAAATAACCAATATGCAACTAGATATGCAATAATACAAATTTTGTCCACTCTAGATTAGTACTTTATCTATTGTGCTATATTATGACTTAGATATGGTGTATTGAAATCAATATTCACCAAAGATTTTAAATCATAACACAATTACCCCAAACTCTTACTACTAATAGAATCCTAGCATGTGTCAAATGAATCTATGCATTAATCAGAGCCTAATTTAATCTGATTCTAAATCAGAACTCTCAAACAAGTACATAAACATAGAGAAAACTATGCTAATGAATCAGAAAATTCATAACTCAGAAGACACATAACACAGTAGAGATTGGAATCTGGATCCTTGTATTAAATTCAGAAAATCTTATTCCAGTATACAAAAAGTACTTAGAGATAACCTCTTCAATAACCTACAAAAGATCTCTCAGCTTTATTTCTGATTTCTTACAACTATCTAGTACAAATTATACTATATTTCCCCTCTTGATTGAAAACTTTACAAATTGTTTATAATCCAAATTTTCCATCCCTTTCTAATGATCTTGGGAATCCTTTTATAGAATAGGATTGCAACAAGCTATGGATCATTTGGAATAAGGACAAAATAGATGACTCAATGAAAACACAATATATCTAAATAAAGTGATAACCACTTTTTACAAAAGATATTCAACATATTTTGTCTCCTCACCACTTGGTACTTGTAACTGCTTCAAGGTTGTTCGGAAGCAGCCACCTAGAGTCTATTGTCTTTGATGTTGGTGATGTAGGATATTCATCTTTACCTATACCATGCAATCTATTGGTCCCCATTGTCTAATTTCATATTGTCATCCTCTCTGGGATCAACTATAGTGTACTTGTCCTTCAAAGAGGTATACACCTCATCACTCAGCCAAGCAAAGCTGATAACTTCATCCTTTTTTCTACTAATCTCACTCTAGTTGACACTTCCCTTCTCAATCTCTTCTGACCAAAATTCAAAAATTCTATGGCCTTACCGACTATCTCAACTATTTGAACAAACATTAGTGTACTTTCCAGGGTAATTATGCTATTGGTTCTTATTGCCAATGCCTCATTCATTTGTCTGTGCCATAATGCTTCATTTTTTAGGTCACCATTCTTCTTAAAAAGATTGAGGAACATCTCATATCAATCCTTTGAATATTCCTTTCTCAAAGCCATTACCTTCCTTATGATGATGCTCCTTCTTATGTCCATGTCCATCAGCAATTTGACACATTTATAAGTACCAGTCAAAATAATGTCAATATTGTTTTCTTCTTTGCATGTGGAGTGAAAGAATTTTAATTCTCCTCTTTTCCCCTTCCATCTATTCAGCATTTTATCCCAGTTGTCCTTATCTACATTGTATTCATTCAATATGCTGATAATTTTCTTCCCATGTGAATAAATAGAAGTAGGAAATAATTCATGAGTGCAATGCCTAAGGGTATTATGTATCTTGTCAGCATACTTTTGTTCTACCCATGCCTCTTCTTCTTTAAATGTTGCATGATGTTCAACCCACTCCTTCTTTGATTTCTCCATCTTAGTTATTTCAGCAATCAATCTTGCTTTCTCTTGTTCTAATTCTTCTTGTGTGATAGGATTTGAGGGTGCATGAGAAGGAGGGTAAGTTATGATCGGGCTTGATGAGGATGGCTAGTAAGGATCTTGTGTGATCATCCTTTGAGTTACAAACTGAATTGTTTGCTTACCCTCAAGGAACACAATCTTATTGTCCTTTTTAATGGACTTGACCCTCTCATTGTTATATGCCTTCATGAATACCTCATATTTTTCCCTCGGGCTTTGGAGTTCATCTTCTTATTTCTTAGCCACATTTAAGCTCAGATTTTCTATTTCTAGAGTGGGGTTGGTTGCTTCTACCCCTGAGGTATCTGATACTCTTTTCACCAAAAGACTACATGTTGTTCAGCTTGATCACCTTCATCAGCTCTCCTTTTTCCTTTCCTTTTTAGAGACTATATCACTAGTGTTGCGTGATCTTCACTGAATTTGGCACCAATTGATGTCCCACTAGTGTGCACTAATTTAGCTTCTTTTCTCATAGCATCAAATATTATGGCATCAAAAATATCCCATTGATGCAAGGTGAGGACTCCTTCTTTCTTCACTAACTCCCTACCTTCTTCAGGGGTGATCTTATTAAATTTTTCCATCATCTCCTATTTTACTTCTTTTTCAATGTCTTCTTTGTTCTAGTTAGGTTGACCTTCTTGCAACTTTTGACATTTTTCTTTGAACTCATCAATGTGAACTCTCCATAGGAATTGGATGAAAGCCCTAGCTTTAACAAACTCATCATCATATAAAAATTCATCAATGACATGTTTTTTTATAGGATCCAAACCTTTTCTAGTAAATTATTCTACTGTAAGATCCAATGCTGCATGCTTGGGTGCCTCTGGCATTCCCTCCTGTAACTCCTGGGCTATGAAAAAAATATGTCAAGTATTTCCCATCCTTACCCATTGTTCGTCAATGCTTTGATCATCCATATGTAGGGGAGACTGAGAACTGGAATAAACATCACCTTGTTGTTTCTCTTTTTCTTCCACCCTCTTCCTTTTTAGGATGGCAATGTCTTGGCATTGGTATCCATTGGCCTTTTCCCCTTTTGCTCGGATGGCTTTTCATCTCTAGGAAAAATTGTGTTATATCCCCTTTGCTGGTAAACTACATACCTCCCTGGTGGGACAACCCTACCTTCTGATATCCTTCTCAAAAAAAACTTAGCCTTTTCTGTCTCTGCTTCCATAACTTTCATTTTATTCTAATCTAGGGCTTTCATTATGTCCTCAAACATATTCATCAGAGATTCTATTTTCTTTTCCTGTGATGCAAATGCCTTCAGGAGATCATATGATCTATCAAAATTGTGGATAAAATCTAAAGATTTTTTATAGGGTAACCACTTTTCCTTCTTAATTTCTTATTCCATTAGATCAAACTCATTTCCTATGATATCTTCAAGGAAGTTGAACTGATGATCTAATATCAAAAATTTGGTTCTTTTTCTAAACACGTCAATGATAAAACCTTCATTATCTGCACACCTCACCACTGATGTCACTAACTGGTATGGCTCTAGGTATTTATCAAACTGGGTCCATCCCCCTTTTGTAATGATAAAATGATGGAATCTGGTGAGGGTAGGGAAAATTCTACCTTTCATTTTACCAATTAAGGCTTCCTCTTGCAATCCACCTAACTTCCTAAGAATCTCTACCAGAAAAATCTTGAGTGGCACTATGTAAGGGACAACATTTGGAATTCCTTTGAAGCCATAAACCCTAATGACTATTGAGACAAGGTATAAAATTAAATCACCCCAATTATGAACAAGATTCAATTCTAGAGCACAGTCTAATGGTCTCAAAAGTCTCAATACATCTACATTAATCCTAGGGTTATCTTTACATAATAATGTTGTAAACCTAGAAGCAAAAGACCTATCAAAATTTATGAAACTAGCCTCTTTTTTCTCCCAAGAAAAATCAATACTCCACAACTGAATAGGCAGATCCTCATCATCCTAAAACTTGGTGAGATCCATTTCTTCTTCAAAATAATCAGCATTATTGAATAAAATCATATGTATCATCAAGGAATACCATCCCATTGGCCTGGCTATTTTGGAATCCTTTATGCCTATCAAACCTTGATGCATCAAGTCAGCAATGTATATAGCATAATAAAAAATGATAGACAAGTAAGGATGCAAAATTTGAACAACCATAAGAATGAAATGTACATGCATCATTGGTTCCTCATCCTCTCCCAACACATGGCACAATGCACTATACATTCCCCTAGCCTTACTATTGAAATATTCTAGTTTGAAAGGTTCTGGTGTATTAGGGCCTACTACAATCAGATCCCCTATCTTGGTAAAATATCCTTTCAAGGCCTCATTCGTGTAGTATTCCTTCTAATTCTGATACACCTCTTTGAAATGGTCAAAATCAATATCATCCATTTGAACTGAGAGGTCACTTAAATGAAGACTTTTCTGATTTCATGAGTGGTGACATTCAACAATACATTTCCCTCTGTATCTCTGAAGACCCTGGATACTTTGTCATATGTTTTGGCTATTATAATTAATAGATCTATATCCATGAATTCTCCATGAACTATCAACTTGCCTACATCTAGATCCCATATATTACAATCTAGGGAGGGAGCATTTCTCTAGCTATAAGTAGTTTTGAGAAGATTTAAACTAATTGTGTTGATATTTGCATCTTTGGCCCTTCTAACCATATCATACAAGCCTTCCCCAACTCTAAAACAAGGATATACCAGAACAATTCTCTTGATCTATGTAGAATCATTTATGGAACCACTTACTTGTTGTATAAGATAATCTCATACATTTCTATCTTTGTATTCCACATTGCCAGAGAATTCAATCCTAGAGGCCATCTTTTGAATTTAGGGTTTCTTACGAGAATGATTATTAGATTATATTAAAAATTCTGTAACTCTTTCAGAATTCCAAACCCTACTGAAATCATGAATTTAAATGTATCATATAAGACTTACCCATTCTGCAATTTGTCACACAAAGCTCGATATCGCTACAATTTTGATCTTTGCTTCAATGACTTTGATGATTATGGCAGCTTCAAGCTTAAGAAATAAATTCTACTAAAGTGGTCACACACTCTACAATCAATTCACCTTGTTTGAAACTCATGGCTTAACAGTTCACCGATGACCACTTTGAGAACTTTAAATCTGGACTGTAGATCTTTAATAACATCTCCTTCATCAGGGGGCTCTCATTACTTCATAGAAAAAACTATTCATTCAGGACATGTGTCACCATGACTTGATCACTTAAAGGAGAGATCTTGTACATCTTCTCCATAAGTGATCAAGTCAATCGTAAAATCTATCTTAACCTGGCCACATGTTAATTTACCCTGATTTTACTAATTACAGACACAACTTATCAATTTGGACACACGTCAACACCAGTTAATGGCTTGGACACTAGATCTTCTGTATCTTTCCTTTAAGTCATCAAGTGAGCCATCCAATATTTCTAAAACTACACCTTCTTTAACTCATCTATGCACTGTATAGGGCCCACCAAGTGCCATGTGTCACCATGATGTAATTTCTTATCCTTTAGATGTCGATCACTTTTCCCACAAGAGATTAAGTCAGCCGTCAGATCATTTTTCACTTTTTCTACCTTTAATTCCTTCTTTACAACCTCACCCAGACCCACTAGGACATGTGGCATGATTTCTTAATAACTTAAATGATAGATCACATTCACTTTTTTGTTAAGTGATCAATTCATCCGTTAGATCTTCTTTGGATTGTTAACCTTTTAACCTGCGATCACCTTTACTGATAATGGAATACACGTCTTCATAAGGACATGCGGCACCATGGATTAATGACTTACCTAATAGATCTTGTGCATCTTTTGGATAAGAAATTAAGTCATTTGTTGGATCAAAAGGAATCTGTCTACACTTTAATCAACAACCGTTTACAATACCTGGGCCCACCAACTACCACGTGTCACCACCATTTAATGGCTTACACATTAGATGGTGTGCATCTTATCAATAAGTGATCAAGTCAACCGTCAGATATATTCATGCCTTAATCTTCATCAGACTACTTGTAACAAGGCCCACATCACTCTAGAGACACGTGTCACTTAGACTTAATCACTTATAGGATAGATGTCGATCATTTTGAGATTAAGAAATTAAGTCAACCGTCTGATGAAATAGGATCTTCTCACTGTTTAACTAAAACCTTTTCTAATTACTGGACCCACCAAAGACATGATTCATTACCGCTTAATCACTTATAAGGTCAATGTTGTGCACCTAAGGATTAAGCCATTAAGTGGGTCATTAGATCAAAAAACATTAGCTCGAAAGGTAGTGGTTTAATAAATTACTCGTAGACTTTAGACTTAGGGATTAATACAGGGCCACGGTGTTAGGAGACTTATACACTATTGAACGTGAACATTTTTTTTTAAAAGAACACATGCACGATACATGACTTAAGTTGAAAAAAGGTAATGCAAAATTAGAAACCACTTCGACGATTAGGGTTTTAGGACCAAATTTTACATTTAGAAGCATGAAAGAAAGAGTTTCAATAATTTATATGAGAACCTTTTCCAAATGCATACCAAGGACTCATTGTTTAAGAAAATTTTTACCAGACCTTACAGTGGCCCTTTCTGGGGATAAATACCTCATGCAGGTATTGTAAGAATTCAAAATCTCAAGGGGAAGCATACCTACTAGAAAACTAAACTACTCATACAACAGGAAAAAAAACTAAACTAAGATAGAAAGAACACACTTGTAGAAACACACTATATACACAATCCTAATGTTCATGGATAATTAGACTTCAGAAGAAGTATAACTTGAAGAACTATCCATGAACTGGCAGTTCTAAAATGATTCCAGTAAGATCCTTTAATAAATAAGAGTTTTTCCCATACATTTCATGGACAATATAAGGTCCCAGCTAAATTGGTTCAAATTTTCCATGCCTTCCTTTGTCTTCCAATCTAGCATTCCACATGAGAACACAATCTCCCACATCAAACTGTCTTGAGATTGTCTTCTTATCATACACACTCTTTACTTGCAACTGAAGCTAAGCATTCTTCACAAAAGCCTCCCTCATGACTTCATCTAATTCCACTAGGTCATCAATTCTCAATTGCATTTCATTATCAATATCATCATCATAGATTTGAATAAACTTGTACATCTGCATCAAATTATTTTGGGGCAGTCTTGCTTGGATCCCATAGACTAGATTAAAAGGTGCACATCCTATGGCATTTTTAGATGTCACCCTATTTTCCCAGACAACCAATGTTAACTTTGAGTCCCACGCCTTCTTGTTTTTATCGAAAATTCTTTTAATAATCTAAAGGAGGCTTTTGCTAGTTGACTCAGCTTGGTCATTCCCCTTTGGGTGATAAGGTGCAGAGTAGGATGTTTGAATACCATATTCAACACAAAAATTGATATACTCCTTAGATTTAAAACACATGGTATTATCTGAGATTATCTTCTCCGGGCACCCAAATCTAGTAATTATGTTCTTCAATAAAAAATCAATCACTACTTTACTTGTTTCTCTCTTAGTGGGGATTTCTTCAACCCACTTAGTAAAGTAGTTATTAGCTGCAATGATCCATGAATGTCCTCCACTAGATTTAGTAGCTATCTCTCCTATAAAATCAATACCCCATTGTTGAAAAGGGGCTTGAACTTCCACTGGTGTAAGGGGTACATTACCTGAGAGTTTTAGCTTACCAGAGAAATGTTGGCCAGCATCACATTTCATAACCAATTGATGACCATATTTCAAAATGGTTGGCCACTAGAATCCTGCTCTTAAAATCTTATGTACAGTAGTCTTGGACATGTAATGGCCACCACACACTACACTATGCATTTCTTGCAGAATCATATCTTCTTGTTCTCTATCAACACATTTCAGCATAATTCCTTCAGGGTTCCTCCACCACAACTCATCTATGATCAAAGAAAAATGGATTTCTTGTAGCTTTAAATTCCTCTTCTCATTCTCATCCATGCCCTATGGACAGTTAATTCTTTGTAAATAATAAATAATGTTGTTGTACCAATCACAATGGTCAAGGTTACAGATGAAAGGTCTTTATTTCTCTTCTAGGGTATTAATATGGTTTTCATCCAATTTTGTACTAGCCATCAATTTGGCTAAATTGATCCCTCTGACCAACTTAGTGATTTGGGTTCTATGTTAAACTCTTGAATCCTATTGATCCATCTACATATTTTTCCTGACACCTCTTGTTGAGTAAAGATGTCTTTAACTACTACTGAGGGGACATAGGCCACTACAATTGAACCTATAAAATAACACCTAAAAGATTTCACATCTTTCACCAATGTATAGGCCTATTTCTCAGTTATATTATATTTGAGTTTTGCATCCTGTAATGATTTTCTAAAAAAGACAATGAGATGCTCAAACCCTTCTTCATTTTTCTATAACAACACAGCAGCAATAGTATGAAAAGATGCAAATCAAAAAATATTCATGGGCTTTGAATAATCAGGATTTCTCAGGATAGGGGCATCTTTGATAGCTTTCTTAATCTCTTGAAAAGATTGGGTGGCCTCTCCATCCCATTTCATTTTAGCATCCTTGTTCAACATTTTTTAAATTGGCCTAATTTTCTCAACAAAGTTAGTGACAAATCTTCTGAGAAAATTTATCTGTCCGAAGAAAGATTGAATTCCCTTACCATTCCTTGGGGTGGGTACTTTGTCAATAGTAGCTACCCTATCTAGGTCAATCCTAACCCCCTCTTTTGAAATAATGTGACCCAATAACTTACCTTCTATCACTCCAAAAATGCATTTATTGGGATTCAGAGAAATCCCAAATTCTAAGGCTGTTTCAGAAATCTTTTCTAGGTGCGCATAATTTTGTTCATCCTTCTTTGAATAAGCTATGAGGTCATCTTGATAAACCTCAAGAAAGTTTTGTAGGAAATCTGAGAATGCAACATCCATGACCCTCTGGAAAGTAGCCCCAACATTCATTAAACCAAAAGTCATCCTAACATATACATATGTTCCCCATGGTGTGGTAAAAGTAGTCTTAAACTACTTTGAATCTTTGACCATAATCCAGTTATACCCAGAGAACTCATCCATCATAGACATGAGTTCACATCTAGTGACTCTCTACAGCATATTATCCATGTTGGGGAGAGCGTAGTTGTCTTTTAAGGAAGATATATTCAAGTTTCAGAAATCCACACACAGCCTGATATCGCCATTCTTCTTCCTGATAGGGACTGGATTGGAAACCCAGGAAGAATGCCTAGTGGGTGTTATTATACTAGCATCTTTCATCTTTTTCAATTCCAGTTCCATTTTGGGCCTCAGGATGGGATTTATGGGCCTTTTATTTTGCCTAAAGGGTTTGGCCTCTTCTTTCAATGGGATTTCATGTTGGATTAACTCCTCATTATATGCCTTCAGGTCTTCATATGTCCAAGAAAATAATTTTTGTACTTCCTTGAGATATTAGTTAGATCCTCCTTAACTTTGGGAGACATTTTTTAACCAATAAATAAATTCTTAGGAACTTCCTTTGTTCCCACATTAACCTCCTCCAAATCTTCAGACTTATTTATACATGTAGCAGAGAATGGTTTATCTTTATTTCCAAAGGCTCTTTCTAGAACAACTAGTCCCTTCGGGACTTTATTTGATTTCAAATGCAATATTTCTTTTCCTAAGACAATATCTTTTCCATAAATGATCTTTAAATACTTCCTGAAGTCTATCTCTTTGTTGACAAGATATGTCTCACAATACAAGAATCTCAGAATATCTACATCATAATCAAATACTTTCCATCTATCCACATTATCTGGTATTGAAGGCCTAGTGAACTTCTATTTCATAAATTCTAGAAAAAGTAATGTCTTATGGCCTTAAAGAAATGTTAGCCAACAAATATATCATTCTATTCTGGCTCCTATCCATTTAGTCAATACTAAATGCATCAAAAATTTCCAACTCATCCTAGACTGCATTTTGGTACTATTTCAATCTATGATTCTTGGATGCATATGTGAGACCCACCTCTGTCAGTTCTTGTTTCACTGCTTACTTTGTTATACTTTCAGTGTTTTCTACTTTCATGTGATTATGTACGTAGACATGATTTGACTTTCAGCGAGACTTTTCATACTTTTGAGGATCGGTGGAATCCTATGTTATATATTCAACACCTGATTTTGTAATCAGGGAACTTATGAGATGATCATGTTCTGATTTAGTTACAGCTTGTGTTGATGTTTTATATGGATCTAAATGTGTATATATGATGGAGATGGTTTAGGAAACCGATGCTAGGATAATTCAGTTC
>MU224074.1:3071715-3099087 GCA_018584345.1 Thuja plicata | reverse complement strand
TTTGCAATATGAATTTAATCTATATGATATTAGCAAGAAATGAGACCACAATTCAGTATTCTAACAATGCAATTTTGAGTAAAGTTTTCGGGGGTTTTCAGGGATTTTATTAGGGGGTTTGAATGAAGAAAGAGAGTTCTTTTATAGACTGTGAGAGGATCAGAATAGAAACTTTCCTATTTTGGAATAAAACAAATAGAAAAGCCAATTAAAAATAGAAAGCTTTATTGAAAAGAATTCAATAAATTGTTTTCTTCTTGTTTTAACTGTTTTATCTCTTTGATTTAATATTGTTTTATTTGAATTTAATTGTTTTATTTCTCTTTAAAGCACAATCAATTCAAAGTTTCCATTTCTGAATAGAAATAAGATTTTTGAGAGAATATCCAATTAATTAAATAAATACGACCTCATAATTACTTTTTCTCAATTATCTGAATATTAAATTCAATTATTGAAAATGAGGATATTTATTTAATAATTAAATATTATTTTAATTCCTTTTTCATGTGTCTCAGCTAAAGAGGGTGAATTTAATTCAATTAAAGTGCTAGGACTTTATTAATTAAATTAATTCGATCATAGGGTTTGTTTAGCCAAAATAGATATTTAGGAATAAAATATGATGTATGATTAATACAAATTTAGGATTTTCTGCATTTGACACTCAGGTCGAGTGGAGTTAGTTAAAACTTAGAATTGCCTAGTACAATAGGACTTTGATGATTTAGAAGAATGACAAATGCAACAAAATTGGTTAGGGTTGCAAGATACCAATTTTGGGGTGTTACAATTACAAGCTTTTAATTTCTAGACTAAGAGGACTTACTTTTTGCTAGTTTAATTACATTTTACTTCCATAGAGTAGTTGCAAATCATTCTTAGATTAGTGCAATTCAATTTCTTAGTTTAATTGCATTTCTTTTCATAGACTAGTTGAAGATTTCTCATAGAATAATGGCAATTCTTCTTTTCTTGCATTCTTAAATCCTCCATGTTAGCAATGGTCAAGTTGTTGGCTCTCATTCTGAGGGTAAAACTCAACATCCACATCTAATTAGGAGGCAACAGGTCACCTCAATCAAATTTGTAGAGAAAATAATTCATGTTTGTCTTTGTGAATTAAGCGATTGTGTAAGGACTATGTTGTGTTTGTGTTGAATTCAGAGGTCCACATTTAGCATATAACATTTTGGCGTCCACCGTGGGGCAGAAAAAATAATTTCTGGCCTCATTTTTAAATCTGTTGACTGTGTTTTTCAAACTCTTTCGTACGTCCATACTGCACTGGTATGGATTCTCGTGCAAATTTTTACTTCAAGCCACGCAAAGTTTTGCATCGAGCCACGCAAATATTTTCTTTTGTAGCACTTTCTCACATGAGGAAATAGTTTTTTCACGCATGTCAAAGAACTTGCTCACGTGCATAGAAGTAATTTCTCATGCAAACATTTACAGACAGGCATTTAAAATTCAAAATTTTTAATCTGTTATTTCTCTATTCTGAGCTCTATTTTCTGCTCTAATTTTTTTGTTTCTGGTTTTCTACTGCAGCATAATAGTGGTTTGTAGGTTCAGTTGTCAAAGATTAAAACATTCTAACGGTTTACTTGTAGGATGATAGCCAAAGACATTATTAAAATGTCATGTTTGTTTACTATTTTTCATTCACATAGTCTAAATAGGGCTTTGTTAAAATTTCATAAGGATCCTGATAGCAAAGTAGGGCAATAGGCTCTTCATTACATGGAAGTGATTCCCATGGATGAATCTGAAACCTACATGTTGCTAGCATGATGAATATTTGGGGAAGCAAAGCAAGATAAGTGAATCTTTAGCACTTCTACTTGTTAGGGGATTATGCTCTTCTCTCTTTGAGAGAATCAGAAACCCAAAGACCTGTGGATTTGGTGGAGTTAAACTATCTTAGTGATGAACATGCTTGATGTGTTTGGGTGAGGTGCAAAGGTAGAGAAGTATGCTCTTTTCTCATTGAGAGAATCAGAAAATCAAACCCTTGAATCTGAACCAAGTTGAGTCACCTTTAGAGGGCCTGCCGAAAGTTGAACCTCTAGGAATGACCCAAGTGAGTACACACCTTTCACCAGTGATTCCACCTCACTCTAATAAATTCTACTTTGTTGTAGTCCAAAGACTCCAAAGCCATAGTAACTTCTTTCGCATTGATTTTGACTATCATCATGAGAAAGCCTTGTTTGTCATACTGAGCGGCGCCACTCCCAACCTTGCTTGCAAGGGTGTGTGACTTACAAGTGTTGGTGTGGCTGTGAGTCCTTGGCTCTGTATCAGACGCACCAAAGGTTATTATGAATGGAAGCCTATTAAACACTCTCTTAGTTAGATGCCTACCCAGTTCACCTCTGAAAGGAGAATCTGTGCACAGGGAGAGGGAAGAATCCCTCCCCTAGATTCTCGACATAGGTATGCACCTGGATGTTTGAAGTGGTATATGACACTCACCCCTATTTAATGGTTACCTTCAAACATATATACTTAGTCCTTGGAAACACCAAAAAACATGGGTGCTCTTTTGAGAGTGACACTGTTGTGTGAGGTGAACGCATACGCATAAGACAGCGGGGCATAGATTTTGTCTTCTCAACTAATTTTCTTTATAGGGATAATTGAGTGTTTGTTCTTGAGTCTTAAAATGTCTATTTTATCATTCAAACAAAGACTCCCATGTTTCTACCAAGTTGCTTTGTCCTTGGTGGAATTGTTTTCGACTACTGTTTGCATCACTGCCTGATTGAAACTTTGTGTTTTTAAATGAATGCTTGTCACCTTGAAATAGAGATTGTTGTATTATATCATCTTAAAAATATCCCAAGCCTAGATATCTTGTTAGATAATAGTTCTCACTGTGTCTCGAAACCTAGTCTTTACCTTGAAACTGAGTTTGTGTATTTGCCTTATATGCCTCTTGTCTGGATTTGATTGCTTGTTCCTTCATTGTTTGCAAACTCAAACTAGTTGTTTCGAGTTGTAAACTGACTGATTCATACTCAAACTTGTCTTGTCTCTTTGTCTCCATCCTATTTCTTATGTTTTGTACCTTGTGACACGATAGTCATATCTTGGCTGTTCTAGCCATACTTCTGATGATTCATGTCGGGTGCATCTCATACCTTGGTTGTTCTAGCATATTACCTTGTCTTTTTTGATACCTTTAGAGATAAATTTCTAAGTCACATCTTATGTTTCCTCTTGTACCAGCTTCATCTATGCCAGTTATGACTAGGAGCGGTAATATATTTCCTATACGCAGTTCTGAAATAGTTAAAAGTAAACCTAGCAATCAAGGCAAAGCTCATTCTGAACCTGTTATTCAAGTGGATAATCAAGATGGATCATCACATTCCTCTTCCCCATTCAATGCGGACCCAATTCCAAATATGAAACCAGTGCTTCAGTTTTGTTCTAATCTGTTGTTTCAAGATCAACATCATCCATTTATCTCAAAGAAACCACCTGTTTGGGTCGATCCTATTAACGACCTTCACTGCATTAGTGATCCTTTTTCACAGTTCAATCCTTTTGATTTTCCAAAGAGCACATCAGCTATGAGTTCTCACTCTCATACTAAAGGAGCGCATATGGAACAATCTCTTATTAATGATATGACATCTCCTTTCGATTATACACAAGGTTAAGACCAATCTCAACATGAACAAGGTAAAGAGCAACACCAGGGTCAAGACCAAACTCAAAGTATTTATGAAATTCTTGGCAATGATGATGACCCTATCACTCAGAATGACATAGACATAGCAAAGTATAATAAAGCTCTTATCAAAATGATGGAGATACTCCTTGTGGAAGACAAAGAAAAATATTTCCTAGATTTACCAAATCAAGGAGTCAAATTACCCGCGAACTTCCAAGTGGATACACTTGTCACTAAAGAAGAAGAAACTAAATCTTCTAAGTTGCATAAGATAATTCATGACATGCAAGGACAACTTAGCCAACTTATGAAAGATAAGGAAAAACCTATGCAATAGTTCACAATGGAAATTATATGTCCTTTTTTGTTTGATAAGAGTATTGTTATGCAACCTTTTCCCAAAGGTGTAGAACTCCCAAAATACGACAAGTATCTAGGTACCTCTAATCCATAGGATCATTTAAGAGAATTTGGTGCCTTTTTCATGGAGTTTATGCATGATCAAATGTATTTGATGCATCTTTTTCCATGAAGTTTAGGTGGGCCCGATATGGAATGGTTCTCACGATTGCCCACTAGCATCAAAATTTTTGATGAAATTGCTAATCTTTTTATGCAACATTATTCTCATAATGTTCAACATCCTATTAACATAAGGGATCTCTACAACCTTAAACAGAAGCAAGGGGAACCATTCTTGATATTTCTCCAAAGATGGAGACAACTTTGCACAAAGTACCCTCGCAAAATACCCGAGTCTGAGAAACTTGATATATTCTTGGATAATCTCACCCCTAACTTCGGGTATCAAGTCCAAATTCAAGGTCTACTTAAATTTGATAGTATGATAAAATAGGCTATGACAATAGAAGCCTTCATGGTTAAAAAAGGTGAATTAATGTTATATAAGGATAACAAGAAAAATTTGTCATCATCCAACAGAGACAAAGGTAAATTCCCCAACAAAAATAGAGATGTTGTGAATGATGGGGTGGTTGATAACGTGAATCCAACTTCTTTGAAATTGATCTTTAATCTCACCATGGGTATACAAGTGACCAACACTCAACAGCCCTCTAAATTTGCTGGCAACAAACCTTGCATACCACAAACCAAGCATGAATTCACCCCTCTAGGAGAAATAATTGATGTGGTTTTCAAAGCTTTGGTGCAAAATAAAATTCTTAATCCTTTGGAGAAACATTTATACAATAAACAACCAAGACCTCATTGGTGGAAAGAGAATGACTACTGTGATTACCATCAGAATAAAGGTCACAAGACTGCTATTTGTTAGCAATTAAAACATAAAATTCAAGACTTTATTGATGACCAGGTCATCGATGTGGGGAATCATAACTAGAATTCAGATCATCAAGCATTCAAAGACCCCTTCCCTCATCATGAGAAATTTGAATCCTCCAATGCTCAAAATAATAATGCTAAAGTGAATTACGCCAATACCACTTACGATAATGTGATCAACATGATTGAACCAATGGGAGTGGAATATTGCAATATGTTTACCGACAAGGGAAGTGGGAATGTTTTTAAACCCAAAACCCCATTTGTCATAAGAGGCCCTAACTCTCAATCTAAAACATCTCGGGATTGTGTGAATGTTGTCACTTGGTCTAACACTAGAATCACTATCAAGGGTCCTGACCCTCCTGTTGCTACATCTACGCCAAAACAAACTGTGAATAAGACTATTGTTGGTTCCACCAACAAGACCGTGAAGGTGGTCCCTACACCTCCTGCTGCTGGTTATAGCATCCTTGACCAGATTCAAAGGACCAATGCTCAGATAACTATTTTTGAGATATTAAAAATCTCACCTGCTCATAGGTAGATTCTGGACAAAGCTCTCACCAATGGTAATGTCCCCAAAGATATCAACTTGGATCAGTTTCAATCCATGGTGGGTCATTTGACCTCGCCGCATTACCTATCCTTCTTTGAAGAAGATGATCACTCAATTAGTCACCTGCACAATGCTCCTCTACACATAGAAGTCATGATAGGTAAACAGTTAGTGTACTATGTGCTCATTGATAATGGTGTTGGTCTCAATATTTGCTCTGCTCATTTTCTTTCTCAACTAGGTTATGGCAAGGATCGCATAGATTCCCACAAGAGAATTACCATAAAAGATTATGATGAGGAAGAGAGAACATCTAAAGGTCTAGTTGTGCTACCCATTCCAGTTGGCCTAGTTGAAAGAAATGTCATATGTCAGGTGCTAGACCTTCCTCTTGCGTACAATATTTTACTAGGAAGACCATGGATTCATGAGATGCAAGTGGTTCCTTCTACATACCATCAGTGTATCAAGTTTTCTTTTCAAGGCAAAGAGGTGACTATTCTCGCTAGCATGGGATCTTCTTGTAATGCTCTCACTCAATCAGCCGACAGTCTTGTTTCGACTAATAGAGAATACACAAAACTCTGTGATGCCAAGATCAAAGATATGGAATAGACACTGAAAATCATAGATACGGGCATGGGGGGATATCAAATGGAGCCTGTGCTATCATTAGCTACTCTTCCCCTGTGTCCTAGGTCTTACAGGAAACCTTCTAAACATAATAAACCTTCCATTATCCCTAAGGTAGTTTATGAGGGTACATTTGTAAGGGCTAAAACACCATTGGAAGATGAAGTTGAGGACAAATCTATCAAATCTTGGCTTTGTAAAGGAAAGAACATAACTGAACAAACTTCCCTGGCTCGTGAATTAAATGCTAATAGTGAGGGTCTTAAGATTATGAATCATTTTGGGTACAAAGGAAGTGGCCCTTTAGGTGTGAATGGCAATGGGTTAGTGGAACCTATTCAAGCTATAGGTCAAAAGACAAAAGATACCACTGGGTTAGGTTTCAAAAAGGTTTCATTTCATCTAGGAATCAATAAATTTGTGCCAAAAGTAGAGCCTACACCAGAACCTAAAAGTAAAATTGCAGCTAACACTATACAAGACAGCTCAGATGAGGATTGTTTTCCTTATCCCATCCCTCCAGACTTGGCAGCATTCTTTGCTGAGCCAGATAAATTTGTGCCACATACCTATATTGTAGAAATAGATAGTGATTCTAATCAAACTACTCAATGTGAGATGCTCACTTATGAGCAATGGAAAGACTTACAATATCCTAACTTTAAAGGAGAAAGGTACATACCACCAGACATTCAAGAATGGTGGACATAAGAACAGACCCATATTACAAGAACTCAAAAACCTTCATGGTGCAAGCACCCAAGTCAGAGTTCAGAAATAGACTCTCATGAGTATGAGTTTGATAGTTTATCAGTAGGATCTTGTGAAAGACCTCTCGACATGAGTGAGGAGTCTAGTGAAAATCCTAATGAGTCCGAGTCTATAGGTGTTGACATGTCTTCTACTTCATTCGTTAGAGATCAAAAGGATTCAAACACACATTTGGATGAGATCAGTCTAGATCCCCTCTTGCTAGTTAACGCTTTTGATGATGACAATACTGTGGATGCACTTGAACCTATCACATCCCTTTCCCTCCAACACCCTAAATTAATAAATTGGAATTTGTCTTCTTCATCCAGTGAAGTCCTTACATTCCAGAATGATTACACCTTAGCCTGCTACCTTCATGCTATTGAGCCCGTAATGTCCTCCACTAGTGAAGAAAGTGTCAACATGACCGAGGCTGATATCAAGTACCTTAGTCAAAAAATTAAAAGAAGAAAGAATAAGCGCTCTAATGGTGAAAACCATGTTGTGGCAGTATCAAAGCCAAAAAAAGTAAAAATAAAAGACATACCCAAAGGTGAAAACCTCTCTAAGGCGCCTGAGGGTGAGGTACTTGATGTGCTTCTGAGTCACTTTTAGGAACACTCATTAGTGTTAATTGAACCTACTCAGCCAATAAATCTAGAAACAGAAGAACATCCACATATCATTCATGTGGCCAAGTCATTATCTTCAGAGGAACTTAAGAAATTTAGAGAAATTTTCCAAGAAAAAAAGATAAATTTTTCATGGACATATTCTGACATGTCGGGTGTGGATTCTGATCTCATTATGCATCACTTATCAATATCACTAGGAGTGAAACCTGTCAAACAAAAACTTAGAAAGATGCATCCACATGTAGCTTTATTGATCAAGGCAGAATTGGAAAAACTTCTGAAAGTTGGGTTCATCCGAGTGATTGATTATGCAGAGTGGATTTCTAATATAGTCCCAGTAACCAAACATGAAAAATCTATTAGGGTCTGCACGGACTTTAGAGATTTAAATTTGGCATGCCCAAAAGATGATTTTCCACTCCCCAATATTGACATGATTATGGATATGACAGTGGGATATGAGATGTATTCATTAATGGATGGCTTTTCTGGCTACAATCAAATCAAAATTATGCCAGAAGACCAAGAGAAAACAACGTTTACTTGTGCATGGGGTACATTTTGTTGGAATGTTATGCCCTTTGGTTTAAATAATGTTGGGGATACTTATCAAAGAGCTGTTACTACAATATTTCATGACATGATGCATAGGACAATGGAGGACTACATGGATGATATGCTTGCCAAGAGTATGGATAGAAAAACACATCTCACAGATCTAGGTCCTATACTAGATCGTATGGAAAAATTCTGGTTGTGCCTAAACCCTAGGAAATGTGCATTTGGGGTTACTTCTAGAAAATTACTTGGCTACATTATTTCGGTAAAAGGAATTGAGGTGGATCCAGAAAAGGTAAAAGCTATAATAGAAATTCCACCACCCCATAATATCAGACAAATTAGGGGTCTTCAAGGTCAACTTCAATTTATCAGGTGGTTTATCTTGCAATTAGCTGACAAGTCACAACCTTTCACCAAAACCCTGCATAAAGGTGTGACTTATGACTGGAACAAAGAGTGTGAACAAGGGTTTTAGAAAATTAAATAGTATCTAGCTAATCCACCCATAATGATGCCTCCCATTCAAGGGAAGCCTTTGATCCTATATATCTTAGTGAAAGAAACATCCTTGGGTGCTCTCTTGGCCCAAGAAGATCCAAATCATAAAGAAAGAGCCATTTACTACATCAGCAGTACATCGGTCTGTTACGAAATGAATTATTTAGTAATTGAGAAGGCTTGTTTAGCAGTGGTGTTTGGTTCCTAGAAGCTACAACACTACATGTTGGCTCACACTATGAGGTTGATTGAAAAGATCAATCCATTGAAATACTTAGTAAAGCTACCCTCATAGGCAGACTAGCTAAATGGTTCATGCTCCTTAGTGAGTTTGATATTGTATATGTTGAGAGAAAAGCTATTAAAGGACAGGTGATTGTGGATCAATTGGCTAAAGCACCTCTTATAGATAACCAACCATTAAAGATGGAATTCCTAGATGAGTCCATTATGCTTCTCACGCATCAAACATGGACAATGTTCTTTGATGGTTCGTTCACCTAACAGGGGTCAGGAGCTAGGATTTTGTTTATCACACCACAACGATATTCCTTACTAAAGGCATGTAAAATGATGTTCCCTTGTACCAATAACACCACCGATTATGAAGCTCTAATCAATGGACTCAAAATTGCTATTGAATGGCAAGTGGATGAACTAAAAGTCTTTGGAGACTCACAACTAGTTATCAATCAGGTCAACAATACTTATCAAACCAAAGACGAAAAGTTGGTACCCTATAAAAGGATGGTTGACAGCCTTAAGATTTATTTTGCACATGTCACTTTTTAGCAAGTTCCCTGGGTGGATAATAAAGTAGCTAATGCTATGGATACTTTGGCCTCTATGTTGCAAATGCCAGAGAATGATTTTAGACATGAGTTCCTAGTGGAGACATTATGCTACCCTGCCTATGACTCTCCTGACTCCCAGATGGTCTATTTAGTAATTGGACATGATTCATCTTGTTACCACCACACATACTCCTATCTCCATGACCAAACTATTCCTGACACATATACTAGAAATGAAAAATGCCATCTAATCTGTAGTGCTCCACGGTACGTCATCATAGCAAACGACTTGTATAGATGGGGTCTAGACGGTACCCTCCTTAGGTGTCTAGAACTTGATGAGTATAAACACACATTAGAAGAGGTACATGAAGGCATTTGTGGTTCTCACTCAAATTGCCTGACACTAGCTCATAAGCTTATTAGAGCTGGTTATTATTGGCCCAATATGGAGAAGGAAGCTACACAGTTTTCCAAATCTTGTAAGCAATGTCAACTCCATGGAAACTTGATTCATGCTCCAGCTAAGGAACTTATTCCTTTTATCACCTTTTGGTCATTTCAACAGTGGGCTTTCGACTTCGTAGGTCAGATATATTCATCTTCCTCAAGAGGATACAAGTATATCATCACTGCCACAGATTATTTTACTAAATGGGTTGAGGCAGTGCCTCTCAATGTAGCTGATGGAAAATCTGTAGCTTTGTTTATCTTAAACTACATTATTTGTAGATATGGTGTACCTTCTCTATTATCACTGACAATGGGGTATAGTTCAAGAATAAAGATCTAACAAATCTATGTGCTAAGTTCAAGATTATCCAACATTGGTCTTCTATTTATTACCCCCAGGGTAATGGGCAAGATGAAGCTTCTAATAAAACAATTCTCAAGATCCTACACCGTATGGTACACAAGTCTGGATGGGATTGGTACCTCTAGATAAATTTGGCTTTATAGGCCTATCACACCAGTATCAAAATGCCAATAGGGGCTACACCCTTTTCTTTAGTCTATGGTGCAGATGCTGTACTGCCTATTGACATTGAGATTCCTACGTTGCAAGTCTCTTTGAAAGGCCTCATTATAGATGATGACATGAGAATATCTTAGCTTCAAGAGCTTGAGTTATTGGATGAATGTCAAAAGGTGGATTTTGATCATCTTAGAGCATACCAAAAGATGATATCAAAGAGCTATAATAAGAAATTCAGACCAAGAGACTTCCAAACAGGTGATCTCATCTTGAGAGAGAATCCTAAAAATCAACAATAGCAGACTCAAAAAGGGAAGTTTGAGCCAAACTAGCTTGGTCCTTATATCATTACTGCAGTATTTGGGTCTGGCATTTATCAGCTCTCCACTAGAGAAGGTGAACCACTCAAAGATCCCATCAACGCTCTTCACCTGAAGAAATTCTATAGTTAAGATATCTTCTGCATGCTCATGTACATACTTTATTTCTGAGAAAATTCTAAAAATTATAAAATGTCCTGAAAAAATGATCATCTTAGTGAAAACCTAGCAAATAAGCACTTTGATGTATCTATTATCCTAGGAAAACCTAGTAAATAGGTGCCTTAATAAAGTTAAAAAAAATGAAAAATTCAAAAAATACAAAAAAAAAAAAAAAGAACAAAAAAATTGAAAAATTGAAAAAAAAAAAAAAGAGAAAAAGAGAAAAATGTGCCATTGATGAAAACCTAGTAAACAAGCATCATGGTAGAAAAAATAGAATTTCTGCCAAGATGGTGAAAACCTAGTAAACAGGCGCCTCTTGTTTTGCAATGCTTTATCTGTCGCAACATGTCTTGGCTTTCTTGCAAGTTTGCTTTCCTGCTTTAGTTTGCTTTCCTGCTTTAGTTCGCTTTCCAGCTTTAGTGTGTGTTTCACTCTTAGTTATCTTTGAGATTTTTCTCAACCTCACATGGATTGAAACTAGTCATACTCAAGGGCATGTTCCTGGTCTTGGGGGCATTGTCTTATCTTTTGGAGTTCTTCTCCTCTTGCATTGGTCACTAGTGGATCTCACTGTGTCTGTCTGCCGATGCCTTGTAGTGCTTCATCTCTTCTTGAGACTCTTTTATGCATCAGTCACCAGTGGTCCTCACTGTGTCTGCCTACTAATACTTCAATCTGGCCATCGATTTTTGTGCTTGAGAATCTCTTGCAATAGTCACTAGTGGTTCTCACTGAGTCTGCTTACTTCTACTACATTGGTGAGATTTCTCACCCTATTTCGCTATCTATTTTGCTTGGCTTTGATCCATTCATTACTTGGGGGCATGGCTCCCCACTTCAATCACTTTTTGGTTTACACTTGAGTTAGTAATCTTTTCAGTCCTAAAGGACAACTCTCTGCTGGCACAAACTGGTGTTTCTCAACACCTTAATCAAACAGTGTTTCTCAACACTGTCTTTGGATACATCTATGTTTTGCAACACACTTCGGATATCTCACAATGTAAACATCTCTTGATAGCAATCAAACACATTACACTCACAAGCACAATGGTGTTTTTCAACGCCCTTAACATAGACACATTCGTAACCCTTGAAACATGCTGAGATATGATTGACTCTTTTGTAGTATGTTGTCTGTATTATGAATTTCATTTGATATTTTATTTGTCTACTACTTGTTGGTGTGGTTTCGATGATCCAACAATGTCAAATAAACAAGGTGTATGTGATAAAAGCTTCTACATTAAGGTGGAAAAAGCCTCACATCCCTCAATCTTGTTTATTTGTATGCCAAGGGGAGGTTGAAACTATCTCCTTGACTATTATTGCTATGTTTGTTTACTTGTGCACTTTTACTATATCAAATCGGAAATAATGTTCAGGTCACCTTGGCTTTTGTGCCTCGGTGCTTATGTTCATTTTCTATATTTTATCCGATGAAAGTCATATTCATATTCTTATGGTTGCAGCGGCACCAGTAAGGATTGTATTGAATTTGATGATCCAAAAGCACCCAATGATGATAAATATGATGAGTCCAACAACCAAAGTCCTAGGATTGCATTTAGCTTAGGCTTGCATTCTGCATTGTAGGCTTGCATTCACATTTTAGCCTTGCATTGTGGTAATTTGATGCTCTCTTCATTATCTTCTCATTCTTCAAGTCCTCATCTTTCATCATGGTTCTTCTTGACTGCATGAGTGTTCGGTCCTCATTCTCGATCTTCGTGCACATCCTTTTGGCTAGTATTTGTTGTATATTGTGAAGGCCCTACATGAGATGATTAGTGCCATTTCATTCATTGATTCCATTAATTTTCAAAAAGTGCATTTCCATAAATTCATTTGCATACATATATCCATACACATGTGCATCCATTATAAGCATAACTCATATCATACATAGCATTTATCCATATAACATCTATCATAGCATTTTCATGCATCAATAAAACATGTGCATAAACATTTGCATATTCATTCATTGCATACATTTCTAATCCATACATCTAAATCATATAGGAAATCATCTCATACACATTTAAAGAAATATATACTCATGTCCAATGATGCCAAAAAAATCAAGCTCATATATATATCGATCGGTCTGAACATACAAGGGTGCTACTTGAGCACAATAGGTCAAAATGGTGCTACAATATACATCATAACCTAACCACTTGGAGGAGGTGGAGGTGGGGGCATCCCTTACTGCTATGGAGGTGGACCCTATGGAGGTGGTCCTGCTAGAGGTGGTCCCTATGGAACAGCCCGAGCGCTAGCATACTCTGAAAAAGGAAGAATCTGATCTACTGCCTTGGGAACTGCAAGATTATACGTAGCATAATAGTAGGCCGCCTATGTAGCCTCATATCTAATATCCAATTGAGCTCTGGCCAGTGCCTCTCACAACTCTCAGACCTCTCGGTCCCACTCTGATATCCAAGTATCTCTGATGGCAACCTGTGTATGAAGGTCATCACGCTCTCTCTCTCTCTCTCTCTCTCTCTCTCTACGGAGAGCCTCCTATAGCTAAGTCACTTGTCCACCCATTGGAGTGTCAGTTAGAACTAAATTAGCCATGATAGTATCATCACCCTACTTTATAGCTCTATCCTGGCTACCACTAGGCCCAGCACCTGCATCTAATCCCATAGGCCTCACAAGAATAGTAGTCTGATGTGTACATGGATGTACCAGTATATCCTACTACTGTAGTGGTAGTTGCTATGGTTGTTGACCCTGAGGCTACTATCCTAGAGGAGGAACCTACTATGCCTGCTACTGTGGTGGTGGCTGCACCATTGGAGGAATTTGGCCCACTGGAGATGTGAACCTAGGAAATGGATGTGCTAATATCTGATCTCTGTATGCAGGTGTCACACCTACATCTATCACTGCTGCCATGTAATCCCATCAGGATGGTGGTACCCAGGCATCTATCATGCTCTGCCCCCTATCCAGCTACCTTTTCCAACCCTTCTTCATCTCATCAATGAATCGGGCATACATGCAATACTCAAGCGACACATCCTAAGGCCTCCCAAACTAGTGCAGCACACGTGTAAGTAGGAAATGCTCAATCACTGTGATGGTATGCCCTATCAAAGGATGTGAACAAAACATGTATGATAGCTCATGATGAGCATCATCCCAGACCTCAATAGCTGCCCATGGTCGCCATATCACTGCAGCCATATCATCAATCTGTGCATGCCACTGCTTAGTCTTATCTAGCACAGGCTGGGTCATCAGACGAATGTATTTGTAAATATATGGCTCTAATGTCTGCCATGTATCATGGAAAATTGGCCTACATACATGAAGGTTCTCCTAGGCCCAGATCTACAACATGACTACTCCTGCTACCATAGTGTGGGCACCCCAATACATGACCTTGTGCATCTCATGATACATCTATGCAAGTATACACTCACCCCATCCATATGTAAATACTGGAACATCTAGCATCTTTTGGAGCATAACACCCCAGCCACACTCCAAACCATGCTAACCATGATTTGGTACCAGATGACAGCTCAAAAACAATGTGAGAATGACTGCCAAGGGGTAATCTCAGCCATATGTGCATATCAGCTCCTCCCAAGAGATAGCCCATCCCACCACCAAATAATCCTAAAAATGGCTCTCAAAGCCTGTGTACCATCTCTCGACTGTGTGTAGTACTCAATGTGAGCTCCATGGAATGGCACTCTCAATATCTGGTATACATCCTCTGGAGTCACCATCATCTCTCCCTGTGGCAGATGAAAAGTATTCATCTCTTAATGGAAATGCTCAACCAGGGCCCCAAGTAATCTGTGATTTACCTGAATATCAGGTACATCATGTAGATATGTCAATCCTAACCCATCAATATGGGCCCTGTCAGCATCTGATAATCTCTACAATAACTCACCTGTGATAGGATGATGGGACTTGAAACCAATATCTGGGAGATCGACTTGCAACACAAAAAGATAAAATGGGATCAGTACCTCAACAATGATGATTTTCAAAGCAAAAGATAAGAAATGTAGCTATGGAACTACTCGACATATAGTTCAATTAATTGACTCTGAAATGCAAGAAATTAAATACTTTTTGGTTTTTGCCAATTTCCCATGCGAGAAAACTCTTTTCTTGCATGAGGAAACTCTGGCTTCGCATGAGCTTTCTAGCTTGCGCGAAGAGGGATGTGTCTTCGTGCAAGATTCTAGGAATCTCATGCATCACATGCACAATCTTTGTGTGAGTGCTGGTGAGGGGCCCGTGCGCGGAATCCCCAACCCGCGTGAGGAAACTATTTTCTCATGCAAAGGGCGATCAGGCCCGACGCGAGGAAATTGTTTCCTCATGCGAAATTTGGCAAAACATGGTTTAAAAGCTTAAAAAATCACACTAACCCTAAAGCACGATAATTTTTTTGCAAAAATACAAGATCCAGTTATGAATACTCACAGGTGCGTTATACTCTGTTGGTCGGTTGTGCCATTGGGTGCACTCAAATCGATGCATATGCACAGGAATGCTCTCAATATCAGTTGGAGCTCTTGCCATCTCTAAATTCAAAAGTGAATAATGATTTAAAAATGACCCCTCTAGGCCTTATATAGCCTTTGACCTAGTTTTTCAAATTGCTCTGTTTTCTACAAAAATTGCACCCTTGGCTAATCAGACCGTTCTAGATCTATTTTTGTAATCGAAATTGAAATTTGACACTCCTAAGTAGCTCAAAATTGCATTTTAAAAATCTCAGGATTGACACGATCAGACACTTTTTCAGTCACTTTTCTGATGTTGGTTTCTTGTCAAGATTATCTCTCGTCATCATTTTCTCAGCTTCTACAATCTTTTCATCAAAGTCAACTCTAGTCAATTCTAGTCAACTATGGTCAAACCTAATCAACATGACCTCTCGATTGCTCTAAAATGATTATGCCCTCTCTTGATCTATATTTTTCTATGATTTCTCACTCTCATCATCATGATGTGTCTTCTTTCAATTTCGCTCCCGAGGGGGCAGGATGATTGCATCATTAATCTTTTCACATTATTCTCGAATCAGTCTGATCTAAATCAAAAGTCCCCATCACTAGGGGCATCTCATCACTTGGGGCATATTCAATTTTTTGTACCTTATGGTCAAAATTGGATATTCCATGATCTTAAATCTTTTCATCTCATCATCTAGCTTGCTAGGTATCTGAGCAATCTAACTCAGATCCTCAAGGATCACGCTTCATTATAGGAGACAGTCCTAAATTGATTATCTTTTGAGACACGTATTGGGGCAATCTAACCCTAATTCCTGAAGGTTGAGCCTCATCCTGAGGATAGTCTTGTGAAAGATATCAATCTAACTGGTGTCTGGGTAATCTAACCTAGACATTGGGGGACTAAGATTCATTCTGGAGAAGACTCTTGAAATCTCATTGGGTATTGGGACAATCTAACCCTAATTTCTGAAAGTCACGCTTCATTCTGAAGATGACTCTCAAAAACTCTTTAGACCATTATCTAGGCAATCTAACCTGGATCTCAGAGGGCTTACCTTCGTATTGGGGCAATCTAACCCTGATTCTAGAGATAGTCCTAGATCTTCATTAGCTCTCGGTGGACATTGGGGCAATCTAACCCCGATTTTGATCTTCACTTCAGACTATTCTTTGAATCAATGTGCTGCTCGCACATCAATTCAAAGAGGGGCAAAATGTAACACCCCAAAACTAACACCTAATAAACCAATCAATTTTGGTGCATTTTCTTATCTTCAAAGTCCTATTGTATTAGGCAAATTCTTCTCCTAATTGACTTTAATTGACTGAGTTTCAAATGCAGAAAACCCAAATTTGCATAAATGTGACATTATATTTAATTCCTGAATTCTCAATGATTATTACCTAAAAATCCCTATGATTAATTAATTTAAATCTAAAGTCCTAAGTGCTTTTAATTAAATCAATTCCACCCCCTTTGGCTAATATACATAAAAATAATTGAAAGGTTATTTAATTATTGGATGAATTATCCTCAAAAAGGAATTTCGTAATTCCATATGAAAGGACACTTATGTGGAAATAATTCACCCTTTTATTTAAATAATCTTTGCTTATTTGTCTCAAACGGATAATGAAGAAACAATTGTTTCTTTTCAAGAAACTCTTCACTCTCTTTCCATGGTTTTCTATAAATTGGACTTCTTTTCTTCATTAGAGGATGATTTTGGGAGAGCATCAATATTATAGGCAATTTACATTTGATTTTCATGTTTTAAAGCTCATTTGCATAATTAGGCTAAGATTTCAATTGGAATTAAAGATATATGCTTTCATTTAAGAGTGATTTCCATATCTAATATTTCAATTTGATGTTCTCAAGCTTTCATAGACTACAAGCAATTCAATTCTAGTTTAAGAGCAAATTCCTTTCATAGATTACAAGCTTTTCATTTCTAGACTAAGAGTATTTAATTTTTGCTAGTTTAATTGCATTTTACTTCCATAGAGTAGTTGAAAATCATTCTTAGATTAGTTCAATTCAATTTCTCAGTTTAATTGCATTTCTTTTCATAGACTAGTTGCAAATTTCTCATAGAATAATGGCAATTCTTCTCTTCTTGCATTCTTAAATCCTCCATGTTAGCAATGTTCAGGTTGTTGGATCTTGTTCTAAGGGTAAAACTCAACATCCACATCTAATTAGGAGGCAACATGTCACCTCAATCGAATTTGTAGAGCAAACAATTCATGTTTGTCTTTGTGAATTAAGCAATTGTGTAAGGACTATGTTGTGTTTGTGTTGAATTCAAAGGTCCACATTTAGCATATAACAATGAGCTTTACCACATCTAGTCCTACTTATAGTATCCCAGTTAGAAGAATCCATAGACTCATGGGTTCCTTTAATTCTGAGTCTTCCTCTCCTTTCCTTAGGATCCCAGATGATAATTTGATAACTCATGAGTCCAATCCTTCTATGGAGCATAACTCTTCTCACTCATCTCATGATGAGGATGGTGCCTTAAGAGTTCCTCCTGAAAAAGTGCAAAATATTTCAACCGAACTTGATAAAATGGGAAATTGGCTTATCCAAGAAAGCCATAATCAAGATTCTATCCAAGCTATAGAGGCTCTTAAGAAAGTTCTTCATGATAATGATCAAGGTATTAATTTCTTACGTAGTATTACTCATCTTTTGATTTGAATGTTAAACCTTTAGCTCAAGAGGCTCAAGAGTTAGGATTCACACCTATTGTCACTAGTGTAGGACCTTCTTCTATTCCTCTACCTAGTATTTATACTTACACTCCTTTGATAACAACTTCTCCCCCAAGTGCACCTATCCCTATGAGTGCTCCACCGGTATCTTTACCCACCTCACAACCTTCATATCATAATGTGCCTTTTACTTATACTAATCCTCTTCCAACTGCGGTTCCTAATGCTCCACCAGTTGTGTTTTCTATTCCTGCTGCTTTTACACTTTTCCTAGTGTTCCTAATATTGTTATCCCACCTGTTTCCTCTAATGATTCTACAATTATTAGTTTGGCTCAAACTGTGTCATCTTTACAACAACAACTTGCATCTTTAACTCAATCCAAATTTAGCATTCCTACATGTGATATGGTATTCCTTTATCCCTAGACACCATTCGTGCTACTGTCCCTCAGCAAGGTGATATGCCTCATCTTGAGAATTACAATGGTAAAGGTGATCATGTTACTCATGTTAAAACATTTCAAATCCTTTGTAGTGATTATGCTCATGACCATAGGATTTTAGCAAAATTTCTTGCTAGAACCTTTCAAGAGAAGGCTTTACAATGGTATTGTTCCTTACCTCCCTATTCCATTGATTCTTTTCCTAAACTTGCTATTTCCTTCATTCAAAAATTTCAAAATAACATTGGACCACAAGTGTCCTTATCTGATTTAATGCATTGTAAACAAAACACTAAGGAAAAATTGACTGATTTTATTGGTAGATTTAAGCATTTGTATGCTTAGATTTCTTATCCTATTGTTGATATTGATATTCAACATATGTTTATTTAAAATTTACAAAAAGATATTATGGATAAGATTTTGCTTACTGAATTTACTTCCTTTCAACAATTGTGTGTAGCACTTCATCATTATCAATTACAAGTGAGTTAGTTTGAGAGCAACACTCTAATGGCTCCTATTCCAGTTGATAATGGTGACAATGCTCCTAATCCTAATAAGTTTCAAAAACCTAAAAACTATACCAAGATTAATAAATAGATGAATGCGGTTGCTAATCAAGTTGTGGCTACATCTAATAGTGCTCCTATATCCACTTCTTTCCATATGAATCGTACATTTAGTCCTCTCTCTAAAAATTTGCATTCTATAATGAGTAGGTTGTTAAGTGCTAGTATGATCACTTTACCTCCTATTCAACCTCTCCTTCCTACCACGATAACTTCAAAATCCTTTGATTCTATAGATTTCTGCCAATACCATCGCTAGAATGGCCATGACACTGAAAAATGTTACTCTCTAAAGCATAAGATTCAAGACTTAATTGATTCTAAAGCTTTGTATATTGGTAATTTTGATGTTAATGGGAATAAATTGGTTTCTCCTCCTAATCAGAACCTTCAAATCTATACCAATCCCCAATCCTTTACCTACACATGATACTAATACTATAGCTCAACCATCTTCTATAGACATTGTTTTTTATTCAAAGATGGATGATCTTAATAACATTGTTAATCATGTGGAGAGTGTTGCACCATCTCAACTTATTGTTCAAGATCATTCACCTCCACTTCAACTTCCAATTCCACCTAAAACTCAAAAACAAACTAAGGATAAGCAACCTAGGGAACCTTTAATTACCTTTGATGATTCTAAAATGATTAAGGCTCTCGATGGTCCCATTTATATCTATGCTAGGATTGATAAGATACCTACTTGTGATTGTCTAGTTGATCCCACATCTTTAATAAATGTCATTACTGAGGAAAATGTTTATATGAAAGGCTTACAATGTGATTTTTATGACTCATCTGATGCATGGATCTGAACTTGTAATGGCTTTCTTTATCCTGCACTTGGTTCTATTAACTTACTTGTTGAACTTTGTGGTAAAGTTATAGATACTACCTTCATCATTATTCCTACTTTTGATCAATTTCAAATCAAATTTAGTTTACCTTGGATAACTTCTATGCATGCTATTGCTTCTCCCATTCATAAATGTCTTAAGTTCATTCATAATACAGAAGTCAAAACAATTAATCATAGTTTGTTTCAACATTCTAGGCCTAGAGATTGTACTACTCTCAATTTTATTTGGCCTTCATTACCCAATTCATGTCCTTCTTGCCTTGATCATCTCTTTCTCTCCTATCAAGCTTACAAACATCATAAAATTTCTGAGTTAAGTATGCCTCAGATTGATTCCAACTGTGGTCTTTTGCCTACTCCTATAATACCTCCTTTATCTGATGCTACTAATAAAATTGATCAAACTTCTACTCTTTCATTACAACCTATTGAGAATCCTCCTATAGAACCTATGAAGGAACCTATTTTCATTCCTCCTAGTTCTCAACATGTGCCAAACAAAGTTAAACATAAAAAATCTACTAATGAGCATCGTAAGAAGCGTAGAGCTAATGCTAGAGCCCATGCTTCTATGATACAAAACTCATTACCTACCTTCGATCAACCTATGCTTGATGCATTGGATGTTAATATTCATGATGTCAAGATGAATGAGTATGGTGATCCTATTTTCATCTTGGATCCCATTTCAATCAACCTTGATGAGAAGGACACTCTCAATGATCCTATTGATCTTAGTGATGAATATGAGACCATTGATCTTGATAATGATTTACCTCATATGCTTTCAACTCAATTAACAATTACATCTAGTAATGAGAATTGTGATTCTCAAGAGGATCCTTGTTTGGAACTAACTATCATTCCTACTATATTGGATATAGTCCCTCTTGTGAGTTGCCCACCTACCCTAAATAACATAAACCAAGACGGGGAGGGTTGACAACATGGTTGATTGGCTCATCCTTTATGGTAGCCCTTTTTGTGCTTATATGTTGTATTTTGCTTCCCTTGTAAAATGTTTTTCTAAATGTTTGTGATATTTTTTTATAGGACCCTTGTTACTCTGTTGGTGCAAGGTGATAAAGGAATCAAAACTGTTGTTCAATTCCTCTATATGTAGCTACATTATTCTATATGTTGTTTCATGTTATGTTATACTTGTGTTATTATTTGTAACTTTTTTCCTTGTACAATCTGCTTGGATCTGTGACATGATAGCACTAATTCTTTTTGGTCTCCATGTTGTGGTCCAAAAGGATTCCTCTTCGTAATTCTTAAGTTTCTTTCCTCCTTTGTGATTTTAGTTCTACTTTCTTTGGGGAATGATGTCAATTCATTTGCAATAATATTATATTTCTATGTACATGTTATCTTATGATTATACTAACCCCACATTAGGTAGATCCCTCTTGTGTTCTTATGTATTTTTATGTTTTATTTCCCTTGATGTGTCTTCCTTTGGGGGCATCTCGCAGTGGAAATGTAATCCATAGAGTTGTTGATGTTTCTGTTAAAACCATTGCTCTTGTTAAAGTGTTAGCAATGACTTTAACATGTGGGCATACACTCTACACACTTTTTGCACACACGCACATTCAAAATAGTTTTCAAGATTTAAAACTTTTCCCTTTATGGATTAAAAGAAACTAATCCTTAAAGCATGGTCATTTTTACCTTTTTAGGATCTCTTGATCCCTCTAGTTTAAATTTACATGGATCTCTTGATCCCACCAGTTTTCAATTTACAATGTTTTGATCCCTTTAAGAACGGATCTCCCTAATGGGTTGACTAGTGAGTATCCACATTCACTAGGTAGTTCAACTCCATCTTTCTAGTTATGCTTTTTGTGTGGCTCACAATGAGACATAAGTTCTCATTGGGCAAGATAATCACACCCTTTCTCTCTCTCCTTAACTAAGTGATGTCTCTCTTATCATGATCTTAGCATGGATAAAGACTTAAGTCTCTTGGGGGCTTAAGGGTTTCTTTATCCCTTTTGGTTCCAATAAGATTGTCTTTTCTGTATATTCTCCTTTACTAAGAGTTTCTATTGAGCTCATACTCTTGCTAAAGCGGTGGCTAAATTTATAGTCAAAAAATGGAAACACTTCCATTTTAGACTTGTTTAGCCTTCCGAGTGAGTGGTTTGGGGTCATGATAAGTGCACTTGAATGGGTTCCTAATCTTGACATGGATTCCCTCCTGTTCTGTCCTTCTTTCCACCCCTGTTTAGCCTAATTTCTACATTTTGAACTGCAAACTGGTGATTTTGGGCTTCAGGGTCAAGGTTGACCTTTTAGGTCTATGTCAACCTCAACCATAACCTAGGTCAAGGTTGACCTCAACCTTGACCTAGGTCAAGGTGGACCTCGACCTTGACCCAGGGTTCAGATCCTAGGGTCTCACAGTTTTGGATGTCGGTCTTTGCAAATAGTGTTTTCCCGCTTTTGGGTCAGCTGTTTCAGGTTTCGAAGCATCGAATCCTAAATTATATTTAATATATGTCCTCTCTTAGGGGTAAAGGCTTTAATGGAAATTTAATTCTCCTATGTCAGCCTCCTTAGAATATTGTTCCCTAGTTTTATATAAAAGGGAGCCTTCTCCTCTCATTTTCTCTAACCATGATCAAGCGAACTAAGTCTTCTAATCGTGATCAAGCATTCTCAAACTATCTTCAAGGGTGATTCAAGAAAGCTAATGAGAAAGATTCCAAGAAATCATTCATCCATTCAAGTGTCCATTTTAATGAAGGAGATCCATTGAGGTCATTGAAGGATTCAAGCTACATAGTGCCCTTTTGGTGATCTCTCCATCCACCTTCTTCCAAGCCTATTCCAAATTCAAGAACCCATTCAAGACTTTGTGTTGGAGGTCTATAAGCAAGAGATTGAAGACATCCTATCTTTCTACATTTCTATAAGGACTTTTACAAGCAAGGTGAATTTAAGCATTTACTTTGACTATTTCTGCAATTTGAATTACATATATTTGAGGTTAATTCCAAAAATAGGGTTTTACCAAGGCAAACCCCTCCCCCACAATAAATAATCCTCTTTTTCTTGCAGGTACAAGTTCAGAATAGTAGATTTGAGAACAGATCTGGATACCCATTTTAACTTTCTTTCAGATCGCGTGAACAGATTCTCTGTTGGACCTGTGCAAGTCAGGGTTGACATTATTGGGTCAGGGTTGACATTTATGGGTCAAGGTCAACCTTTTTCATAAGATGACATCAGAATGGAAAAATATTTCTAGGTTTTGTTTGTCTCTATGTTCCAGTTTGGGATCAATTGTCAGTTTTTCTATAAACAGTCTACAGACCTCAGAAAACAACATTCTTTGATCTGCAATCATTTAAGGTTAGTACATTTCTCCTATTTCATCAAGTACTGTCATATATCATAGTTGTACATATAATTAACAAAATTTAAGATATCCTTCTTATTATTCTCCTTTCCAAATAGTTGATTCATTTGCACATTGGCCCTTCCTTTGGGTTGATCAACTTGGATCTCACATTTGTGCATTTGGGAATAAAAGAGCAACATCTTATCTTCTTCCTAATCACAATTGCAATACATAATCAATCGAATTCAATTAAGTGTAAAGTAGGGTTAAGAAATTCAACACACTTTAATCAAATCAAACAACAATTAACAATCAAACCATGTTATCCCTTTCCAACACCTTACATATTAAAAATTCCCCCTATTTTATATCTTACACAATCATCATCACACAGTTGTTCTAATTGATTACACATCTATTTATATAGTGGATTGACCTATTTTATGTTTCACACACTACAATGATAACTCTATGATCAAAGGTTTACAACTTGACCTTGATCTCATAGTTTGCATGTTTATAATTAGTTAGATAGATTAAAATAGTTATATGTGCTTTACTTGTCCCTCAAGAAATGGTTTTAAAGACATTATTTAAAGATAAATATAAAACTTAAGTGTTTTATCTGACATGTGTATGTGCTAAATTTGGCCTTGTTAACTCACCATACACTTCAACATAGTCCTTCTTCACTAGATACACACAAGACTGAATATGAGATTACTCATCTTGTCTGTCTATGTGATTCGACCTGTTGCCTTCTATCCAGATGGGGTTTTTGAAATAGCTCTCAGAATGAGAGTCTCACAACCATAGACCAATCTAGGAATGAAGGATTTTTCTCCATGAATGCAATGCAATGCAAAGTTATCCTGAGAATTGAGAAGATGCAAGATTACTCTAAGACATGATTCCAATGCAATCATTCTAGAAATTGAAACTATTCTATTGCAAAATGAAATTATTCTATATGAGATTATCAAGAAATGTGGCAATAATTTAGTATTCTAACAATGCATGAAAATGAGTGGGCTAATCAAGGGTTTTGAATGAAGAATGGGAGTTCTTTTATAGACTCGGAGATGATCAGAATAGAAACTTTCCTCTTTGAAATAAAACAGATAGAAAAGCCAATTTAAATTAGAAAGCTTTATTTAAAAGAAATGTAATAAATTATTTTATCTCTGCTTTAACTATTTTCTTTCTTTGATTTAATTCTGTTTTATTTGATTTTAATTGTTTTCTTTCTCTTTAAAGCACAATTTATTCAAAGAATCTATTTCTGAACAAAAGAAATATTTTTGAGAGACTATCCAATTAATTAAATAAATACAAACTCATAAATAGGTTTTTCTCAATTATCTGAATATTTAAATTCAATTATTTAAATGGGGATATTTATTTAATAATTAAATATTATTTAATCCCTTTTTCATGTGTCTTAGCTAAAGAGGGTGAATTTAATTTAGTTAAAGTGCTAGGACTTTATTAATTAAATTAATTCAATCATAAGGTTTGTTTAGCCAATAGATATTTAGGAATTAAACATAATGTATGATTGATGCTAATTTAGGATTTTTTGCATTTGACACTCAGGTCGAGTAGAGTCAATCAAAAATCAAAATTGCCTAGTACAATATGACTTTGGTGATTCAGAAGAATGATAAATGCAAAAAAATTAGTTAAGGTTACAAGATGCCAATTTTGGGGTGTTACATTTTGCCCCTCTTTGAATTGATGTGCGAGAAACACATTGATTCAAAGAATAGTCTGACACCTGAAGCATTGAAGAATAGATTTGAAAATTGGTGATGCAAAGATTTCAGAGCCATCTCCATAACATAGCTTGACTCTCCAATGTCTAGGTTAGTTTTCCAAGACGCAAGTCAAGTAGAGTTTTTGAGGGTCATCTTCAGAACGAAGCTTGATCCTCAGGGATCTAGGTTAGAATGCCCTGATACCTAATAGATTTGATATATTTCACAAGGCTATCCCCAGAACAAGGGTCAACCTTCAGAAGTTAGGGTTAGATTGCCCCGATATCTGTCCAACAAGATAATCAATAGAGATTTTAGGACTATCTCCTGAACGAAGCTTAGTCCCTCAATATCTAGGTTAGGTTGTCCAGACACTGGTTAGATTGATATCTTTAACAAGACTATCCTCAAAACAAGTCTCAACCTTCATGAGTTAGGGTTAGAATTCCCCGATACTTGTCTCAAAAGATAGTAAATAGAGGTTTAGAATCATCGCTAGAACGAAGCTTGATTATCAAGAGTCAGGGTTAGATTGCCCCAATACCTGTCCCAAAAATAGTTTTTTGAGAACCATCTCCAGAACGGAGTTTGATCCTCAAGAATCTAAGTTAGATGGCTCAGATACTTAATAGATGACAAGATGTAAGGAACAAGGATGCCCCTATTGATTAAAAGTCATGGAACACTCAGTTTTGACTGTAAGGTATGAAAAATTGAACACGCCCCAAGTGATGAGATGCCCCTATTAATGAGGACTTTTGAAAATTAGATCAAATTGAATGGAATAGATTCAATGATGTAATCATCCTACCCCCTCGGGAGCGAAATGGAAATATGACATGTCATAATGATGAGGGAGAGTAAAAAGTCATAGATAGATGTTGAATCAAAGATCAAGAAGAACTTAGAATAGATTGTGGAAGAATTTGGAAGATTCAAAATCAATTTCAAGTGATTTCAAGGTCTGGTTGACCAAGTTTGACTAGGGTTGACTAAAGTTGATTAAAGTTGAATTTTGAGGAAAAAAGTCAAAGATTTGAGAAAATGATGACAAGATATGATTCTGACAAGAAAGCAATGTCAGAAAATTGACTACACAAGCGTCCGATCGCGTCGGTCCCAAAAAATTTAAAATGTGATTTTGAGCTATATGGAAGTGTCAGATTTCAATTTCGATTTTGATCATGAAAATGGATTTAGAGTGGTCAAATTAGGTAATGTTAAAGTTAGATGATTTAAATTGTATGCAAATGTATAAACATGTTTTAAATATATGTGGATGTATGAAATGCACATGTATGATTTAGATGCAAAGATGTATGTATGTAGATGATTTATGTAAATACAATGTGTAAATGAAAATGCTAATGTAATGTATAGATGATAATGAGTTATGAATATGCAATGTGTATGGTACTAACATCTCATGCAGGACTACGAATGCTAACCAAAAGAACATGTGAAGAATCGAGAGTGAGGATCGAACACTTTTGTAATCATGATGAAACCTAGACAGTGAAGAACTCCCTAATGTATGAACCTAGGAGAATGCAAAGAAAAGAACACTGAATCACTACCACAATGCAAGCTTAGAATTAAAATGCAATCCTATGCTAGATGCAATATGAAAGTGCAATTCTAGGACATGGTTGTGAGACCCATCATATAATCATCATCATTGAGCATTTTTTTTTTGGAACATCAAAGTTGATACAACCCTTACTAGTGCCACAATGCAAACATAAGGATATGAATATGAATTTTCATCAGATAAAATGTAGGAAATGAATGTAAGCACCAGGGCACAAAAGCCAAGATGACCTGAACATTATTTCCAGTTAATATTGCAAGAGTACACCGGTATCGAGGTATTCAAAGCCAAGATGTTAAAATGGAAAATAAATTTGAGCTAGGAACAAATTAATCCAATTGAGTAAGGAAAAAGGAAGATTATCATGAATCAAGCTAATCCTTAGAGCATACACCAAAATGAAACAACAAAGGAGACAAGAAGTTTTTGAAGGGGGAAAAGCATAAAAAAAACCCCCATGAATTATGAATGGGCAAAATAACCAAGAGAGAGAAAGAGAGAGAGAGAGCTTTAGCTCATACAATATCTTGAAGAATGAGAGAAGAAGTGTGTAGTGTGGAGAAAGGAGAAATATCTCTATAAGTAGAGATGAGAGAAGGAGTTCAAAATGTAACTCCCATGAGAATGAATGCCACCATTCATAAGTGTGTGAGGCCAAGTGTGAGATTCCTCATAAGGAG
>MU224074.1:2990207-3013310 GCA_018584345.1 Thuja plicata | reverse complement strand
TAGATCCTGAAAGAGTGCAAGCCATCTTGGAGTTACCTCTGCCAAATCATAAAAAGGGGCTACAAAGTTTTATTGGCAGGATTAACTTTGTAAGATGTTTTATTCCAGACATTGCAAGTCTATTAAACCCTTTAACATCAATGCTAAAGAAGAATGTTGTTTTCAGTTGGAGAAAGGAGGGGAAAAGTAGTTTTGAAGCAATTAAAGAAGCCTTATCAACTGCCCCTACTTTGGTAAATCCTAACTTTACTAAAGATTTCATGTTGTATGCCTATGGGAGCTTAGACATAATTTCTGCAATACTGGTTCAGCAAAATGAACAAGGGATAGAACAACCTGTAGCCTTTTTTAGCAAAGGTTTGGAGAAATATGAACAAAGGTACAGCTTCATAGAAAAACCTGTACTTGCTGTCGTTAAAAGCCTTAAAAAATTCAAACATTTGGTTTCTAACAGCAAGATACATCTAATGGTTGCACATCCCAGTGTGAAAGAATTCTTGTTAAGTAGGGATTTGAATGAAAAACATGCAAGATGGATTACCCAGGTCATGGAGTATGATGTAGACATACATGTCACCAAACTCGTTAGGGGTAAAGGTTTGTGCAAGCAGATGGTTGATGCATCAAATCAGAAGGGAAAAGATGGCCAAGAAACATCGTTAGTGAATGATGTTGAAGATGGAAATGAACAACCAACTGGTTGGTTGAGTGAAATGGTGCATTTTTTGCAAACTAGGCAATGTCCCCCAAGGCTGGATAGAGCTAAATACAGGTATTTTAGATTGCAATCTGTTCTATATGTTCTAATTGATAATGTTTTATTCAAAAAGGATCACAGCGGTATGCTGTTGAGGTGTATTGAGGCTGATCAAGTCAGAAAATTCTTTGAAGAGTTTCATGATGCAGGAGGTCACTTCTCTCCAAAAACTACAGCCTCTAAAATTTTGAGAGCAGGTTATTATTGGCCTGATTTATTCAAGGATGCCTATGCTTGGGCAAGGAAGTGTGAGAAATGTGCATTGTTTTCTGGAAAGGAAAGACTTGCAGCCTTACTCTTGCATCCCATCATGGTAGAACAACCTTTCATGAGGTGGGGAATTGACTTTGTAGGCCCAATAAACCCAAGTTCTAGTGCTGGCCATAAGTGGATTTTAACGACAACCAATTATTTCACACGATGGACTAAAGCTGTGGCCTTGAGAGAAGCCGGTGACAATGCTGTACTAAGTTTTTATGAAGATTTAATCACTAGATTTGGGGTTCCCGAATCTTTGATCTCTGATAATGCACTTTCTTTTGTGGGGTCTAAAGTAACTGAGTGGGCTCTCAAGAATGGTGTTTATCTAAATACGTCTTCAAATTATTACCCGTAGGGTAATGGATTGGCTAAGTCTACAAACAAAAATCTAATCAAAATAATAAAGAGGACATTACACGAGAATAAGAGGGACTAGCATTCAAAGCTTAAATCTACCCTATGGTTGGATAGGGTTACTCCTAAAAATATTATTGGTACCTCTCCTTATGTTCTGGTATATGGGAAGGAGGCTAAGCTACCTATTTCTACTGAATTTCCATCCTTGCAACTTGTAGACCAGCTAGTTCTATTTGAGGTGAATGATCCCTTGAAACTGAGATATATTAAATTGCAAGAGTTGGAGGAAGAAAGAACCAAGGAATTGCTAAAAATGGAGTACCAAGAGTTACAGACAAAGAAGACTTTTGATAAGAAGGCTACTGACAGGTATTTCAAAGAAGGAGATTTGGTTCTTAAGTGGGATGTTTTGAAGAGTAGGCCAGGGCAGCATACAAAATTTGACCATTTCTGGTCTGTACCTTTTGTTATCATTGCACGCAAGGAGCACAATGCATTCCAATTGCAAACAATGGATGGAACCTTGCTGCCTATCTCGGTCAATGGGATACACCTCAAGCCCTACTTTGAGGTCTAATCTTTTGCTGTCCTTTGTATAGTTTTTCTATTTTCAATAAGGTGTTGTTGCACCATGGTTAGTTTTTGGTTTTCCCTAAGTGTTGTTTATGCACAGTTTTTCCTAGGTTTTCCTAGTGTTTCCCTACTTTCAGTAAAGGTTTCCAAGTTTTCAGAAGAACTGTGAAAACAGAACACTCCTGCTTGCATGCAAATACAATAGTCAATTAGGCACATTCATACATGTGCTCATAAATAGCAAGCTATGCAATTCATGCATCTTGATGCAACCCATATATAAATATGACTCCCTGGTTATGGTACCTGCAAACACCTAGCCTTGCTCTATTTTGTACAAGCCTACCTCATCATTATAAATAATGCAAATCACACAGGGATGAAAACAATAAAGCAGGGGTGAAATGTGAAAAAATAAGACTCTATGCCCAATGGATAGTTTAGGCAGTTGGTCTTAATGCTTAGCAGGCAAGCATCATGCAGATGTCGCCAAAAATGTTATCGATTTTCGGTACCAAGGTCCTTGGCGAAATTCTACCTACAAAGGTATTTTTCCGCAAAGGCTTGTGGGATTTTGAAAGTCATCTTCTCCATTTGGTGGAATTCTACCTACAAAGCTAATTCTCTGAAAAGGAAAAAAAGAGAAGGAATTTTGCCTTGTTGCGGATTTCTACCTGAGAGGGTGATTTTTTGCAAAGATAAAAAAGTGAAGGTTTTTTACATATGGCAGAATTCTACCTGCGAAGGTAATTTTCCGCAAAGGCTTGCGGTTTTTGCACCTCTTAGGTGATTTTCCAAAAAGGCGGAAAAGAAGGAGCACTGTGGTGGACCCCGCAATTGGTTTTCGAAGCACTTTTCCAATTTTCCAAAACCAAAAGGACTTAAGGCAGAGAATTAAATTTTTGATTCTCCGTGGCAGATTTCTACCTGTGAAGGTGATTTTCTGAAAAGGGAAAAAGAGAAGGATTTTTTACATGTTGCGGAGGCCACACCCATAGAGAGATTGTCCACAAGCAAGGAAATACCCCCCTGTTTCCTATTTTTCCACAAGTCCATACAGCATGAAAGAGAAGGAGCTCACGAGTGTGTGATGAGCTAAAAGGAAGCAGATATCATCGTGCAGTTGCTCATCAACTTAGATAAAAGGAAAAGAGTTCGCGAGTGTGCGACGAGCTAGAAATGGGACTCATCGCTCCGTCCCATAGGTGTTTCTCAAAATTCAAAATAGCTCGCGAGTGTGCGACGAGAAAAAGAGGAGGCCCATCGCTCAGTCGCCCATTAGAAAAGAAAAAGGGAGATCAGCTCATGGATGTGTGATGAGTTAAAGGGAGAAGCTCATTGCGTAGTCGCCAATCAACTCAGATGAACAAAAAGGAGCTCACGAGTGTGCGAAAGGCAAAGAACATAAACTCATTTCTCACTCGCCGATCAAGAAAAGAAAAAGGGAGATAGCTCGTGGGTGTGCAATAAGAAGAAAACATAAAGTCATTGCTCAGTCACTAGTTAAAAAGGATGAAGGGAGACCAGCTCGCGAGTGAGTGACTAAGCAAAGAGCAGACATAGTCACGCACTCGCAGTCAGAAGTGAAAGCTGAAATATAATCTTGCGAGTGGGTGACTGAGGGAAAAAGGACATTATCATGCACTCACTATCATAGTAAAATGAAATTTCTGAGCTCATGAGCTTGCGACTAAGGAAAGGAAAGATAGCATCGCTCACTCACGTAGAGGACAGGAGTAGAGCATAAAACACTGCGAGTATGCGACTAATATGAAGTGAAGTTTAAAGAAGGCTCATCGCTCACTTACAGAAGGCAAAAGTAAGACAGTCAAGGGGAAAGATCAGATTTTTTCAGAGACAGAGAGATCAGATTGTTCTCAGACAATCTAAATTAGATATTTTACAGATGGAAAGATCAGATTTTAAAAAGATCAAAATTTGTAGTTGTTAAAGTCTGCAGAAGAGTTATTGCATTTTAGAGACTTTTGTGACCCTTCTAGAGGGATAAGACTACTTCTTTAAGGGAGTATTGATGATGGTATGACTTTTGGGTCACCAACTGGTATTTTTGCAGACTTTTGAAGAATTAGATGGCGGCTGGGTAGGCCAAATCTGATCTAGAAGTTATTACTTTCAGAATGTAGTTGGTTTTGAAAATGCATAAATATGAGTCGAGGACTCATTGTTAAGGAGTTCTTCTTCCCTTTGGCTTGAGGTTTTGTAACTTGTTCTAAGTTCTTAACAGAAACAAAGAGATTTTGTAACTCATTTCAGACAGTTCCAAATTTTATGTAAAGGTAGCCTTTGGAGTGATTTTTTGAATCCTTCATGGTGGTCACTTGCAGATTGTTTGAAACTTAGTTTTATGAGGGTGTTATTAAGTCACCATTGAAGCTTGAATAAAGAAAAGTTTGGAAGCCATTATTGAGTTCATCTTGTGGTATGTGAGTTACTCATTTGATGTTGTTTTTGTGATTCATTTTGAATCCTTGAAGTAAATGTCTCAGTTTTAGCATCTGTGAGTGAGTATTTGGTACTCACATAGGTTATAAGTTGTGATTTTTGTTTCATTCATTATTAATAAGTGAATTGTTAATAAGTGAATGTTATTATTCCTGTTAACAGTTGAATTGAGGTCAATCCTTCTTATAAAGCATTTTTATCTGAGTATTCTGATATCAGTATTGTGCATATGTCAAACTGGTTTTAGGAAAGTTTCATTGTGTCTGATTAAATACCATTCTCATCTTCAAATTTGGTGCATCACCTTAAGTTTTCCTTTTAGTTCTTCCTATTTTTTCAGTACTCCAAGTTCATTCAAAAAAATATTTCTTATCTCTTTTCCCAGCCAAGTTTTTTACCGTTTTACAAGAGCTTTAGGTGAAGTATCATATACGAACCAGCCTAGAACCCAGAGATTCACTCCAAATTTGGGAAACCCACTACCCAGGAGTGTTTCCATGTTTTCTCCAAAAGGTTAAGTTTTTGTAAGCTTAACAGGGTGCAGTTTTGAGAGCTAACAGTAACTACTTCAAGGTTGTTCAGAAGCAACCACCTAGAGTCTATTGTCTTTGATGTTGGTGATGTAATATCTTCATCTTTACCTATATCATCTAATCTATTAGGCCTCATTGTCTACTTGCATATTTTCATCTTCGCCTGGATCAAATATAGTGTACTTGTCCTTCCAAGAGGTATACACCTCATCACTCGACCAAGCGAAGTTGATAACTTCATCCTTTTTGCTACTAATATCACTCCAGTTGACACTTTCCTTCTCAATGTCTTCTAACCAAAATTCCAAAAATTCTCTGGCCTTACTGACTATCTCAACAATTTTAACAAACAGTAGTGTACTTTCCTAATGCTTCATTTTTTAGGTCACCATTTTTCTTTAAAAGATTGGGAAACTATTAGTAATAACTAAGAGGGGGGAGGTGAATCAGTGGCTTCAAAAACTTATCCTTAAAATTAACCACCAATCAATAAACCTTAGATTATTAAGTCCCTTACAAGATGCATTCCATGAAATATTAATAATGATTTAACTGTCTGTCAGTTTTCCTTTTCTAACCTTATTCTCCTTGATTACCGATAAGTAGTAAAACTTATTTACCAACACTCAGTAAATATGTAGAGTATACCAATCAATCCAGAAATGCATATGTGAAATATAAAATAGTAAAGTAATAAAACATACACACATAACACATGGATTTTAATGTGGAAACCCTGTTAAGGGAAAAAACCACTAGGATCGGTACCCCAAATTTTCACTCTTCTGAAGTGAGCCCTGTTGGGAGCCAACCTTGTTAAAGGTTATAAACACACTATTAGGTGTGAACTTGTTAGAGGATTTTATACATAGAGGTTGTCACTTAGTATCAGGCATCTATTTTCTACCATCCTTGAATCAGCCTCCTTAGACTATCAATAGGCTTTAGGAAAATCCAATGCTACTTTCATAAATCAACTATTTTGGCACTCCTTGGGATGTACCTCAATATATAGAAGACTATTAAGTCCTGCTCTATTTATAGACTTGATGCTTCAATTGTTAAACTAAAACACAATGACCGATTTATAATGCAACTTGAATTGCAAATTTTCAGATCTATTTAAGTACATTACCTCTTTGATCAATGTATCAATTCAATTCTTTGTGCTCCACACTTTTTTCTCTGTGATGTTGTGCTTCACTATTTGTCAGTGTCTATAGAATTATTTAGCTCTCCTTCAGCTTGATTGATCAGGACTATATGAAGTTATCCTTCATCAGTTTCTTTTCAGCATCCTCTTTCTATTCATCCCCTTTTCTGTGATGTGGAAATGAATTAAGATTGTCTCTTATATAGACTTGATATTCACCATTTCTTGATTCTTGATTCTTGATTCTTGGCGTGAAAAACAATCTAGCCAATCTAAATTAAATCTTAACTCCTGATTTATCTCGTAGTTATCTTTTTGCCAACTATAAAAATCTTCTTTAAATCAATCACTTGACTCTGGTCAAATAAAATAATAAAAACAAGTAGTTAAGTCTATCTTTAGCTCTTTCCAGCTAGATATTTTTCCATTTTCTAAACTCTCTGTTCTGTTGGTCAACTCTGTAGTTAGTCGTCAATGACAACTACCAGTTTCATCAGTGTGACTCTAGTCAGCTTCAGGATCTCTGTATGTTGGGCATCATTGGATTTTATTCATTGGGCAATTCTATTTTCAGCTTGTTGGGTATCCTGTGATTTTTCTTTATCGGGTAACACTGTCTTGTGCTCGTCGAGTATCATTGTAACTTTGGTTCTTTGCCTTTATTGATGGTGTGTACTCCATCAGTGTTATCTATCACTTTAGTAAATACTTAACTTTTATGCATTGCTAAAAGCATAATCTTTGTTCCATTGATTCTCTAAAGTCTTTGGCATTATATATATATGACTGTACAGATGATATCAAGTTGACATTAATGACATAACAAACCATTTACTAATTTAATGTCATGCATTATCTTCAACTTAACATTATCAAACATTCAATCAGTTACATGTCATTAATCTCTTCCTTTGGCATTGATGGAAAAATACTATATTATCTCTAATACACTATCAACTACAACAGTTAAGATTCATCAAACTACCAATGATTTTGTTTCTAATAACTGATAAAAAATTCTGACCGTCGGTAAGCTCTGTGTTAGCTTAGATTTGATTCTTTTAGTTCACTGTGTTTCTTGTTATGATGTGTTGCATCCTTTCCTTGTGTCAATATCTATATTTTGATTGTTCTTTTTTGATGTCTCTGTCTCTTGTCAACAACTCTCCCTATGGATATAATCTCTCCCTATTGGAGTAATCTGATAATGGATAATCTTTCTTGTTTTTCTAAAGACTGTGATAATATAGAAACTTTCTCTCCCTTTGACACCAATGCCAAATAAGTATTTTACAAATATCTGACATTCATGTAAAATAATCATTTTCTTCTATCCATAATATATTCATTGAATTTCTCTTATCCATCAGCAATACAACAATATGCTCTGGTGCTCGGTTATGATATATAGCTTTTTGTATATAGATGTAGCTTTGAAGTTCATCTTTTTGCTTGCATCAACATGAATGATATTTTATTAATATATAGGATGATGTAGCCTTTAGGCTTTAACTAATTGGTAGACAAGGGTTTGAACCCTAGTCTCTTTCTCAAGTACTCAAACGTATCCTTGGGTTGTGGCTTGGTAAAGATATTAGCTAATTGTTCTTTTGATTGCACATACTCAAGTATCACTTCTTTTTCTTGAACTTGTTCTCTTAAATAATGATACTTGATTGCAATGTGTTTAGTCTTGAAATGCATGACTAGATTCTTGGAAATGTTTATTGCACTAGTGTTATCACAATAGATAATCACTGGTTCTGAGATCTTCATATGCATACCTTCCAGCAATTGTTTGATCGATGCAAAATTTGAGTAGTTTGCAGTAGCAGCAACATATTCTACTTTTGTAGTAGACTGAGAAATGCATCCTTGCTTTTTGCTAATCCATGTGACAAGTCTGTCACCCATAAAGAATGCTCCTCTAGTTGCACTCTTCTGGTCATCAAGATTTCTAGCCCAATCAACGTCAGTAAAAACCTTAAGTTCAAATTTTCTTTCTCTTCTATACCATAAGACAAATTCCTCAGTATTCTTTAGATATCTTAAAATTCTTTTTACAGTAGTCAAATGTGATTCCCTGGGGTTAGCAGAAAATCTAGCAATAATTCCTACTGCATGTGCAATATCTAGTCCAGTGTGTACAACATACATGAGTTTTCCAATCATTGATCTATACAAAGTTTGATTTACCTTTGTTGTCTTGTCTTCCTTTGTTAACTTGCATCTAGTAGCCATCGGTGCTCCAACTGGTTTGGAATCTTCCATCTTGAATATTTTTAGGACCTCTTTGATGTATTTGGACTGTGTAATGAAGATACCTTCACTTTTTTGAATGATTTGTAGACCAAGAAAGAACTTGATCTCTCCAAACATAGACATCTCAAATTCTTTGCTCATCTCATTAGAAAATTATTTGCATACCATATCATTGCCTCCAAATATGATGTCATCAACAAATATTTCACTAATAAAAGTGTTAGCATCAGTATCTTCTTTCAAATAAAGATTACTATTTTCACTATTCCTTATGAATCCAATAATTATTAGATAGGAATGAAGCCATTCATACCAGGCTCTAGGAGTGTGTTTTATTCCATACAAGGCTTTGTGAAGTCTACATACCATGTTCCTCTTGTCTAGATATACAAACCCTTTTGGTTGCTCATTGTATACCTCTTCTTCAAGTATTCCATTTAGGAATGCTGACTTGACATCCATTTGATATACTTTGAATCCTTTGTATGAAACATAAGCAAGTAGTATTCTTAATCCTTCTATCCTAGCAATGAGTGCAAAGGTCTCTCCATAGTCTATACCTTATTCTTGTGCATACCCCTTGCATACTAGTCTTTCTTTGTTCCTTGTGACTTCTATATTCTCATTCATCTTATTCCTGAATATCCATTTTGTACCGATGACATTCTTGTCATTTGGTCTTGGCACAAGTTACCATGTTTTGTTCTTCTCAGTTTGCTTAATCTCATCATTCATAGCACTTATCCATTCTTCATTATCTAGTGCAGCATTCACATATTTTGGCTCAAACTCACAAATTAAACAGTTTGAGCTTAAAGACTTACTTCTTGTACTTGTACCAACTTTATTATCTCCTATGATCTAGATATTTGGATGGTTCCTTCTTACATATCTTGCAAGTATAGGTATAGTTCTTTGTCTATCAGCTTGATCATTATCCTGATCTTCATTCTATTCTTCATTACCTTGCACATTATCTTGACTATTATCCTGACCGTCGGTAATAGCACTCTGACCATCGGTTGTAACATTCTGTTGTTATGGGATTAAGCACTATTTCTCAAGTAGAGTGTTGGGTTCTTCACAATATACAAACTTTTTGTAGTCCTCTAGTTCCTTTGTGGTTTCTAGCTAATTCTTTTCTGCAAATTCATCAATCTTTACATTTGCACTTTTATTTATTTTGTTAGAGGCCTTGATAAGACATTTAAAATCTTTGTTGTTGGTAGAATACCCCAAAAAAATACCTTCATCACTTTTGGCATCAAGCTTTCCATTTTAATCATCCTTTAAGACATAACATTGACTACCAAAGATCTTGAAGTAACTTACATTGGGTGTTTTACCATACTATAGCTCATAAGGTGTTTTCTTTGTGTCATTCTTTAATTGTACTTTGTTAAGTGTATAGATAGCAGTGCTGACAGCTTTCCTCCAGAAGATTTGGGTGATGTCTTTCTCTATCATCAGTGTTCTTGCACAATCAACTATTGATCTATGACTTCTCTTAGCAATCCAATTTTGTTGTGGTGTTCTTGGTGCAGAAACCTATCTTTTTATACCATGCTCATTAAATAAATTAGTGAATTCATTTGATATAAATTCTCCTCCTCTATCTGATCTCAAACATTTCAAATCCTTACCACTTTTTTTTTCTACCATAGCCTTATACCACTTAAACATCTAGAATGCTTCAGATTTATCTTTTAGAAACATAACTGTCATCATTCTAGAATAATCATCAACAAAGATAATAAAATATCTATCTCTATAATATCTCTTTGTCCTCATAGGTCCACATAAATTAGTATGGACTAATTCTAGAATATCATCAGATGTATGGGTTTTACTTTTGATACTAGACTTTGTTATTTTATCTTTTTGACAATTTTTGCACATGATGTTGTCTAGCTTTGTCATCATCGGTAAGCTTCTTACATTTCTTCTTGTGTTTATTCTTATTATGTTGTCAAAATTCACATGACACAATCTTTTGTGCCACAACCATATTTCTTCATTTCTAGTCATTAAGCAAGTGGTGTTAGTATCTTTCAGATAGAATAAGTTACCTTTAGTCTATTCACTAGTACCAATCAGTTTCGTTGAATATCTTTGCCTTCTTGTTCTCAAATGCTACTCTGTGACCTAAATTATTCAGCTGAGAAACACTCAATAGATTATAATTAAATCTTTTTACCCAATAAGTATTTTCACATTTAATCAGGTTATTCAACATTATAGTTCCTTTACCTTCAACCAGACAAGGTGTATCATTACCCATTCTTATTGTACCACCATTATAATACTCAAAAGTGTTAAACTTTTCTTTTTCACTTTTCATGTGGTGAGTGCAGCCACTATCTATAATCCAAATGTCATTCTTGCTAACCTTAGATATGAGTGTAGTTTCTGCATACCTTTCATCTTTATCTGAATCATCCTTCACAGCTTCAAATACCATCTTGATGTCTTCATCAAGTTTGGTGTCAGTATGTTCATCTTTGCAAGTAGCTAAGTAGCTAGCCTTCTTGCCTTTATCCTTGTAGTCTCAGGTATCTCTTCTTTCTGATTGTCGGTAACCTCTGTAATCTTTGTTATTACCTCTGTCAGATTTATTCTCAAAAGTTATATCATTACTTTTGTCCTCTTTTCTTCTGTTAGGATATCTTGTAGCAAAGTGTCCAATATCTTTACAATTAAAGCATATGAGTGGTAACATGCCTTTGTATTTACCTTTGCCTCTCTGTACTCTTCTAGCCATAAGTGCTTCTATCTCATCTATATCTTCTTCTTCACTTTCACTTTCATTATCTTTTCTAGATGAGTATCTATGACTGGATTTGCTTATTTTCATAGAAGACTTAAATGCAGATTCTAAGTTTGGTAAGACACTATTGTCAAAGTTATTCATTTCAAATGAAATTATTCTACCAATTAAACTATCAAGAGTAACTATGTTGTTTTCTACTACTCTCATTTCTTGAATGGAAGAAACTCCAATAGCAAATATAGGCAATAAGGTTCTTAAGATTTTACTTACCACTGTCTCCTCTTCAAGTGTACCTCCAACACCTCGTATAGCATTGACTACTTCTTTTATTCTTGTGTTGTACTGTGTGATGTTTTATCCTTCTATCATTCTTAGATCATCAAATTTTCCTCTAAGGCTTTCTTCCTTGGCTCTCAGAACATTTATATCACCTCCATATACAAGCTTCAATTTGTCCCACATTTTCTTTGCATTTTTGCAATCCTTGACATCTTCAAATTCAACATTGGATAGTGTGGAAGAAAGCTCTATAACCATGTAGTTATGCTCATGATTCTCTCTCAATTGATCTACTATCAATACTCCTATAGGCAACACATATTTAATATCTAGGAATTGAGTAACATCATTACCAATACCTGATAAGTCAAGTTTTATCCTGCTTTTCCATGAATCAAAGTTGTCTTTGTTCAACTTGGACACATCTCATCTGTTCATCTTGTGATCCTGACTTAGGTCTTGAAACCTTCCTTCTAAGCACACAAGCTCAGATACCAATTGTTTGTAATAATTGAGAGGGGGGGGGGGGGGGGGGANGTGAATCAGTGGCTTCAAAAACTTATCCTTAAACTTAACCACGAATCAATAAACCTTAGATTATTAAGTCCCTTACAAGATGCATGCCATGAAATATTAATAATGATTTAACTGTCTATCAATTTTCCTTTTCTGACCTTATTCTCCTTGATTATCAATAAGCAGTAAAACTTATTTATTGACACTCAGTAAATATGCAGAGTATACCGATCAATCCAGAAATACATATGTGAAATCTAAAATAGTAAAGTAATAAACCATACACACATAACACATGGATTTTAACATGGAAACCATGTTAAGGGAAAAAACCACTGGGACACACACCCCAAATTTTCACTCTTCTAAAGTGATCCCTGTTAGGATCCAACCCTGTTAAAGGTTACAAACACACTGTTAGGTGTGGCCTTGTTAGAGGATTTTATACATAGAGGTTGTCACTTAGTATTGGGATCCTATTTGCTACCATCCTTGAATTAGCCTCCTTCTTAGAATGTCAATAGGCTTTAAAAAAATCCAATGCTACTTTCATGAATCAACCTTTTTGGCACTCCTTGGGATGTACCTTAATATATACAAGACTATTAAGTCCTACTCTGTTAAGAGACTTGATGCTTCAATGGTTAAATAGAAACACAATGACCTATTTCTAATGCAACTTAAATTGTAGATTTTTAGATCTATTTAAGTACATTACCTCTCTAATCAATGTATCAATTCAATTCTTTGTGCTCCAGAATTTCTACTTTGTGACGTTGTGCTTCACTATTCATCGATGTTTGAAGAATTCTTTAGCTCTCCTTCAGCTTGATTGATCAAGATTGTATGAAGTTATCCTTCATCAGTTTCTCTTCAACATCCTCTTTCTATTCATCTCCTTTTATGTGATGTGGAAATTAATTAAGATTGTCTCTTATATAGACATGATATTCACCATTTCTTGATTCTTGATTCTTGATTCTTGGCGTGAAAAACAATTTAGCCAATCTGAATTAAAGCTTAACTCCTAATTTATCTTGTAGTTATCTTTTTTCCAATTGTACAAATCTTCTTTAAATAAATCACTTGACTATGGTCGAATAAAACAATGAAAACAACCAGTTAAGTCTATCTTTAGCTCCTTCCAACTAGATATTTTGTCATTTTCTGAACTCTCTATTCTGTCGGTCAACTCTGTAGTTAGTCGTTGGTGACAACTGCCAATTCTGTTAATGTGACTCTAGTCAGCTTTGGGATCTTTGTTCATCTGACATCATTGGATTTTATTCATCAAGCAATTCTATTTTTAGCTTGTTTGTCATTCTGTGATTTTGCTTCATCGGGCAACACTCTCTTTTGCTCGTCGGGTATCACTATGACTTTGGTTCTTTGCCTTTATCGATGGTGTGCACTCTGTCAGTGTTATCTATCACTTTAGTGAATACTTGAATTTAATCCATTACTGAAATCATAATCTTTGTTCCATTGATTCTCTGAAGTCTTTGGCATTATATACATGACCATACAAATGATATCAAGTTGACATCAATGACAATACAAACCATTAACTGATTTAATGTCATGTATTATCTTCAACTTAACATTATCAAACATCCAATTAGTTACATGTCATTAGAAACATTTCATATCAGTCCTTTGAATATTCCTTTCTCAAAGCCATTACCTTCCTTATGACGATGATCCTTCTTATGTCCATTTCCATTAGTAATTTGACACATTTATAATTAACAGTCAAAATAATTTCAATATTGTTTTCTTCTTTGCATGTGGTGTGAAATAATTTCAGTTCTCCTCTCTTTCCCTTCCATCTATTCACCATTTGATCCCATTTTTCCTTGTCTGCATTGTATTTATTCAATATGCTAATAATTTTCATCCCCTGTGAATCAATAGTAGTAGGAACTAATTCATGAGTCCAATGCCTAAGGGTATTATGTATCTTGTTAGCATACTTTTGTTTTACCCATGCCTCTACTTCTTTAAATCCTATAGATTTTTCAATCCACTCCTTTTATTTATCTAGCTTAGTTCTTTCAAAAATCAATCTTGCTTTCTCTTGTTCCAATTCTCCTTGTGCGATAGGATTTGAGGTTGTAGCAGAAGGAGGGTATGTTATGATCAGGCTTGTTGAGGATGGCCAGTGAGGATCTTGTGTGATCATCCTTTAAGGTATAAACTAAATTTTTTTCTTACCCTCAAGGAAGGAAATCTTATTGTCCTTTTCAATAGAGTTGAACCTCTCATCGTTACATGCCTTCATGACTACCTCATATTTTTCCCTCAGAATTTTGAGTTCATCTTCTTATTCCTCAGCCACCTTTAAGCTCAACTTTGTTATTTCTAGAGTGAGGTTGGCTTCTTCTACCCCTGAGGTATGTGATACTCTTTTCACCACAAGACTACCTCAGTGTTTAGCCTTATCACCTTCATCAGCTCTCCTTTTTTCTTTCCTTTTCAAAGACAATATCGCTAGCGGTGTGTGATCTTCACTAAATTTAGCACCAATTGATGTCCCACTAGTGTGCACAAGTTTAGCTTCTCTTCTCACAACATCAAATATGATGGCATGAGAAAGATCCCATTGAGGCAAGATGAGGAATCCTTTTTTCTTCAATAACTCCTTGCCTTCTTTAGGGATGATTTTATTAAAATTTTCCATCATCTCCTATTTTACTTCTTTTTCAATGTCTTCTTTGTTTTTGTTAGGTTGACCTTCTTGCAACTTTTGACATTTTTATTTAAGCTCATCAATGTGAATTCTCCACAGAAATTGGATGAAAGCCATAGCCTTAAAAAAATTGTCATTAGATAAAAATTCATTACTGGCCTATTTGGTTATAGGATCTAGCTCTTTTCAAGCAAATTCTGCTACTATAAGATCCAATGTTGCATGCTTGGGTGTCTCTGGCACTCCCTCTTGTAACTCCTAGGTTGTGACAAAATATGTCCAGTATTTCCCATCCTTACAAATTTTTCAAAAATGCTTTGATCATCCATATGTAGGGGAGACTGAGAAGGAGAATAGACATCACCTTGTTGTTGCTCTTTAGCTTCCACCCTCTTCCTTTTTTGGGATGGAAATGTCTTGGCACTGGTATCCATTGGCCGTTTTCCCTTTTTCTTAGATGCCTTTTCATCTCTAAGAAAAATTTTGTTGTAACCCCTTTGCTGGTAAACTACATAGCTCCCTAGTGGGACAACCCTACCTTGTGACATCCTTCTTAGAACAAACTTATCCTTTTCTAGCTCTACCTCCATCACTTTATTTTTCTTCTAATCTAGGGCTTTCATTATGTCGTCAAACATTTTTATCAGACATTCTATTTTCTTTGCCCAGGATGCAAATGCCTTGAAGGGATCATATGATCTATCAAAATTGTGGATAATATCTAAAGATTTTTTTATAAGCTAACCACTTTTCGTTATTAATTTATTTTTCCATTAGATCAAGCTCATTTCTTATTATATCTTCTGGGAAGTTGAACTGATGATCTAATGCCATGCATTTGGTTCTTTTTCTAAACATGTCAATGATAAAACCTTCATTATCTACAGACCTCACCACTCATTTTGCTAACTCGTATGGCTCTAGGTATTTATCAAAATAGGTCCATCCCCCTTTTGTAATGATAAAATAATGGGCTCTGGTGAGGGTAGGTAAAATTATACCTTTCATTTTACTAGTTAAGGCTTCCTCTTGCAATCCACCTAATTGCCTGAGATTATCTGCCAGACCAATCTTGAGTGGCACTTTGTAACGGAGGACATTTGGAATTCATTTGAAGCCATAAACCCTAATGATCATTGAGACAAGGTATAAAATGAAATCACCCCAATTGTGAACAATCTTCATTTATGGAGAATATTCTAATGGTCTGAAAAGTATCAATACATCTGCATTAATCCTGGGGTTGTCTTTACATAATAATGCTCTAAGCATAGAAGCAAAAGATCTATCAAAATTTATGAAACTGGCCTCTTTCCTGTCCCAATACAAATCGGTACTCCACAACTAAATAGGCAGATCCTCATCATCCTGAAACTTAGTGAGATCCATTTCTTCTTCAAAATAATCAACATTATTGAATAAAATCATATGCATCATCAAGGAATACCATCCCATTGGCCTGACTATTATGGAATCCTTTATTGCTATCAAACCTTGATGCATCAAGTCAGCACTGTAGTTAGCATAATAAAAAATGACAGACAAGTTGGGATGCAAAATTTGAACAACCATAAGCATGCAATTAATAGGCATCATTGGTTCCTCATCCTCTCCTAGCACATGGCACAATGCACTATACATTCCCCTAGCCTTACTATTGAAATAGTCTAGTTTGAAAGGTTCTGGTGTATTAGGGCCTACTACAATCAGAACCCCTATCTTGTTAAAATATGCTTTCAAGGCCTCATTCCTGTAGTATTCCTTCTGATTCTGATACACCTCTTTGAAATGGTCAAAATCAATGTCATCCATTTGAACTGAGAGGTCACTTAAATTAAAGATTTTTCTGATTTCATAAGCTATGAAATTCAATAGTACATTTCCCTATGTATCTGTCAAGACCCTGGATAATTTCTCATATGTTTTGGCTATCATAATTAATAGATCTATATCCATTAATACTCTAGGAACTATCAACTTTCCTACATCTAGATCTCATTTATTATAATCTGGGGATGGAGCATTTATCTGGCTATAAGGAGTTTTGAACAAATTTAAAGTACTTTTGTTGATCTTGGAATCTTTGGCCCATCTACCCATATCATACAAGCCCTCCCCAACTCTAAAACAAGGATGTACCAGAACAATTCTCTTAATCTGGGTAGAATCATTTATGGACCCACTTAATTGTTGTATAAGATCATCTTGTACATTTCTATCTTTGTATTCTACATTTCTAGAGAATTCAATCCTAGGGGCTATCTTCTTAACTTAGGTTTTCTTACAAGAATGATTATTAGATTATATTAACAATTCTGTAACTCTTTCAGAATTCCAAACCCTACTAAAAGCATGAATTTTACTATATCATAGAAGACTTACCCATTCTATAATTTGTCCCACAGAGCTCGATATCAATGCAATTTTTATCTTTGTTTCAATGAATTCAATTATTATGGAAGCTTCGAGCTTAAGAAATGAATTATATGGATTCAATCAAATCATTATTTTGAATTGAATTCTACTAAAGTTTCCACACACTCTACAATCAATTTGCCTCGTTTGAAACTCACGGCTTAACAGTTCATTGATGACCACTTTGAGAACTTTAAATTTGGACCACAGATCTTAAACAACATCTCCTTCATCGGGTGGCTCTCATTAATTCATAGAAACAACTATTCATTTAGGACACATGTCACCACAAATTGATCACTTAAATGATAGATCTCATGCATCTTCTCCACAAGCGATCAAGTCAACTGTCAAATCTATCTTAACCTGGCCACAAGTTACTTTACCCTGAGTTTACTAATTGCAGCCAAAACTTATCAATTTGGACACATGTCAACACCACTTAATGGCTTAGACACTAGAGCTTCCACATCTTTCCTTTAAGTCATCAACTGAGCTGTCTGATCTTTCTAAAACTGCACATGCTTTAACTCATCTCTACTTTGTACAAGGCCCACCAACTGCCACATGTCAACATGACTTAATAGCCTATCCTTTAGATGTTGATCACTTTTCAGACAAGTGATTAAGTCAACCATTAGATCATTTTGCACTTGCTCTTCCTTTAATTCCTTCTTTACGACCTCAGCCAGACCCACTAGGACACATGGCATCACAACTTAATTGCTTAAATGATATATAACATTCACTTTGTTGATAAGTGAACAAGTCATCTGTTAGTTATCCTTTGTATTGCCAACCTTTTAACATGTGATCACCTTTACTGATAATGGAATACACATCATCATTAGGAAACACAACACCATGGATTAATGACTTACCTAATAGATATTGCACATCTTTTGGATAAGTAATTAAGTCACCCGTTGGATCAAAAGGAATCTATCTGCACTTTAATCAATAGTTGTTCACAATACTTGGGCCCACCAACTGCCACATGTCACCACCGCTTAATGGCTTACACATTAGATGGTGCACATCTTAGCCATAAGTGATCAAGTCAACCATCAGATCTATCAGTGCTTTAATCTTCATCAAACTACCTACAACAGGGCCCATGTCACTCCAGAGACATGCGTTGCTCAAACTTAATTTCTTATAGGATAGATGTCGATCATTTTGAGATTAAGCAATTAAGTCAACCATCTTATGAAACCGGATCTGCTCACTATGTAATTAAAACCTTTGCTGATTTCTAGACCCACCAAAGATGTTTCATTACCACTTAATTGCTTATAAGTCAGATTTCATGCACCTTGGGATTAAGCAATTAAGTGGGCCATTAGATCAAAACACATTAGCTTGATAGATAGTGGTTTAATAAAGTACTCATAGACTTTAGCTTCTAGGGATTAATAAAGGACCACGACGTTTGGAGACTCACACACTCTTGAACACAGACATTTTTTTTAAAAGAACACATGCATGATACATGACTTAAGTGGCAAAAAGGTAACACAAAATTAGAAACCACTTCGACGCTTAGGGTTTTAGGACCAAATTTTACATTTAGAAGCATGAAAGAAAGGGTTTCAAGAATTTATATAAGACCCTTTTTCAAATATAGACTAAGGAATCATTATTCTAGAAAAATTTTACTAGACCTAATAGAGTGTACTTGTAGCTTTGTAAGTGTAAAACCATTTCAGGTATTAATAGAGGCAACAATAACTAATAAGGTGATCTAGTCTAATTAGGATGTACTTTTTTCTCAAAGAGTAGAGGGAGAATATATTACTCCATTCTCTATGGGAAAATTGAGAAGTAGGAGAAAGATTAGTACTCAAGTGTATGGTGTTAATACTAAGAGTCAGAATAAAGAAGATTGTGGTACTGCAACATTAGAGATTGAAATATTTTCCATATGCCTACTCTTAATAACAAGGATAATGATAGAATCCATTCTATTAATTTGATCGACATGAATTTTGAAAAGGATGAAGATATTATACCAACAACTATGCATTTTTTATCCTCGCTATTATCTAATGACCATGCTCTTGGTGTAGAACATCAACAACAAATACTTAATGCAATCCCCTCTATGATTTCTCTAGATATGAATCAAATATTTATAAGGACCTCCTCTGAGAAATATTTTTTTGATGTCTTTTTCTCCTTTGAAAGTAACAAAGCTCTTGGGCCTGATGGTTTCCCCATGTTCTTTTTCAAAACTTATTTGTATATTGTGGTGAATGATATTATAGTAGCTACAAAAGAGGTTTTTTATTTAGGATATCTTGTGAAATATCTTAATACTATGTTCATTGTTCTTATACCTAAGAAACTAGGTGGAGTTCTGGTCTATCAATTTGTGCAATTCTATTTATAATATTTTTTCCCAAAATCTTAGTTTTAAGTATGAAATTAGTTCTCCCTAATCTCATTTCGAGGGATAAAAATGGTTTTTTCCCTTGATTATTGATTCTTTATTCCATGATGATTGTTGAGGAGAATGTTCATTCTCTAGTTGTTAATGTAAGATGAGAAAAGGGACTAGAAAGCATATTTAGGTAACCACAAACCCTAAAAAATATGCTACCCTAACTAATCTAACATTAAAACCATTTGAAACAAGAGTTGAAACATATGCAAGATAACAAAAAAAAACTCCCTTCAAATGTAGTTCTAATGCTCTCCTTTCTTCTCTATAAAGGTTGATATGTTTCTCTTTGACAAACACAATTGCACAAAGAACCTTTCAAAGCTTGAATTGATAATGAGAATTACTAGGAGAAAGTGTTATAACAATCTTTTGGTTCAACCTTGAATGATAGAAATTCTCTCAATTTATAGGAAATGAGGAACATTTAGGTGAGATTGCACAAAATCAATGCATAAATGCAGATTTTGGTTGGTGAGATGCTTGGAAGTATCAAATGGGGGAGATGAAATAAGAAGATAATGGTGGATATTAAAGATATTTGAAGAAGCAGCTTAATAGGGATGTGAATCCTCAATTAAGGGATATGGAAATTAGGTGAGATTAGGAGGATATTAATTCAATTAATAAATCAAAATTCCTCACAAATCCAGATTAGATTTATGAAATTATAAAAATCTCATAAATTGAAATTAGCTAATTAATTAATTATTGAAGACTTAGGGAAAATGGGAATAAATAAAGTTTATTTATTTATTCAATTACAACCTAGGATAAATTATGGGTTATTCATCCAAAGGGGGAAATTAGTGGATCATAGGTCAAATTTAAGGTGTTGATGTCAAATTGAAATGATTTTGATAATGTTGATAAGGATTAGGGTTAATTTTGAGGGTTCCAAAATAGTTTAGGAAATCACGAGGCATCGATGAGCTTTGACAATGCACCCAGATAATGATGATTGGAAATGATTGAAAAATGCCAATGAGCTTTGATAGTGTTGCAATGATTAAAATTGAAATGGGGAAACATCAATGATCTTGGAAAATGTTCCCAAAATGATAATCAGAGATAGTATTGTCAATAATGAACAACACTATTGAATTGATATTGATAGACAGGTAGCAATAACATTGATGAACTTTGACGATGTTATCAAATGGTTGATTGAAGGGATATGAAGCATCGATGATCTTGGATGATGCTCCTAAAATGATGACAAGATTGATTAGATTGAAATAGGATTTGATCGATTGGTTTGAAACTGGGTTAATTACGCATCGATGATCTTGGACAATGGCCTAGAATGGTTGAAATGAGTCCCAACAACTTTGAAAATGATTAGGACTAGAATAAGATAGGTTTGAAATGATTTAGGAAGGTTTGGAATGGTTTAGGATTGAATAGGATTAGTTTAGGGTTGATCAGAAATGGTTTGGGAAATGATCGATTTGATAAAGAGAGTAGAAATATTAGTAATTGATGACATGGAAGAATGACACAATATTAGTGAATGATAAAGATCAAACACACAATATAGAAGATATGTTAAAAAGGGGGCATATGCAATGAACCATTTTTAGGTGTCTACATTTTTCCCCTCTTTGAGACAATGTGATTATGAGCATTGGCTCAAAGGAAAATAGAAGATCATGCCCCAGTGGATTGACATAACGAAGGTAGGATTCTCACTTGGAACATTAGGTAGAAATTGATATGAGGACAATTTTTTTAAAAGAAAGATGATTGATTGAAGAAATGTTAGGAGAAAGAAGAAATTAGATGAAGAAATGTTAGTAAGATAAAAATATTTTGGCTTTCAAAAGTGCAATTGTGTTATAAGAGCTTATTTTGATATTGCAAAAGCAAATGTAGTGCATCATGGCAAAAAAGCTAGAGCGATAAAGTCATCCTTTTTGCATAAAAAAACATGATGCAGAAAGAGGATGATCATGTCCATCTTGAAAGAATGTAGCAGACACGCCCTAGAATTTCATGAGATCATCGAACAGGAAGAAAAAGTCAAAGCAAAAGAAAATTTTCATGAACCATCCCGACTACTCTCATAAGTTTAGCTAATATCATCGAGTAGCATAAGAACATGAGAAGAAAAGAAAAATCAATAAAAGATAAAAAACTCACTAATACAATGTGACCTAATAGTCATTCTGATCTTTTGTTACTTGCCTTGAATGTTATTTGATGGATATCTTAGATTGCAAATTGATATATTTGATAATTGATTGATAGCTTGTACAGATTGATTGATAGTGAAGATTGGAAGATGGAACAGGTCCAACTAGATTGAATGTTGAGTCACAATGATTCAAATCATGTTGATGAGGACATAATTTTTTTAAGCACAGATTGATGGTTTCTGTCACTGATGTCTACAAACATGATGTTTGATTTACAAAAAGAAGACAAGTATGTACAAATTTATTGCAGGTTTTCAAAAAGATTTTGAAATTTTTAGCATTTTTAAAACATTTGAATTTTTTTGGTCTTTTTTCAGGATCATATTTGATTGTTAGGGTTTTTTTCAGGACATTATTTGATTTTTAAAAAATTTTTTTAGGATAATTATTTGATATTTTTGAATTTTTTGAAATTGCCCCCCGTGTCTAGAAAGGGAAGGACACTTTGAAAGGAGAAATGGATTGGTAGATGGACGAAGGCCAAGGGTCATTGCATTGGATCTGGGTAGGTGCCAAGGACTATCCAAGAAATGGGATAACAATTTTTTTTAAACCAAGCTAGGGGACTGGACAAGACAATGATAAGGTAATGAGATAGTGTAGTGGATAGAATGCAAGAAATGGACATGTCAAGAGGTTGTTCTTTGAAAACATGTTTTTGTATTGAACATCCTTATTGTCATCAAGAACAATAAAGGGATTTTGGATAGGGAAAATGTTAGGACCTAGATAGGATAATGACAAGATATGAACAAGAAAATGATAGGACATGGATAGGATATGCAAGATCAATCAGGGATAATGGGAAGGGATATGGAATATGGATGAAAGGTTGTAATAGGATAGGAAATATAAACCAAAGGGATCAAGACAATGTAAAGCAGCTAGGACATCTGATGCTTCAAGTAAGATTTGTATCTGTGTCAAGATCAAAGTTAGGGAAAAGGGGATAGGATAATGTTAATGAGAGGCATAGGATAATGGAGGACATGTTGGGGATAATGGAGAACATGTTTGGGATAATGGAGGATAACGCTAATGAAATTTTTCCCCAAGTATAGACTGTAAGAAGTTCATAGAATTACACATGATGCATGTTTGCCAGGTTTTCATCATGGTACTTGCCCAAAGCACGTGTTTGCCAATTTTTCACTATTAGATGAAATTATTTCTCTTGACTCTTTTTTGTGTTACCAAGATGCATGTTTGCCAGGTTTTCATCAGGGCAATTTTTTTCATTTTTCTTTTTTGATATTTTTCATTTTTTTGACTTTTTGACTTTTTGGAAGGAAAAAAAACTAGACACATGAAATGACATGGATGGAGGACTCAAGCACCTTACTCTTTGAAATGTGCTTTTGAAAGATATTGCGCAAAGACATTGGTAGGGTAATGACAAAGGGATATGAAGTGGTGATTGGATAAGGATGGGAC
>MU224074.1:2968580-2989406 GCA_018584345.1 Thuja plicata | reverse complement strand
CTAACTAATCTAACATTAAAACCATTTGAAACAAGAGTTGAAACATATGCAAGATAACACAAACAAACTCCCTTCAAATGTAGTTCTAATGCTCTCCTTTATTCTCCATAGAGGTTGATATGTTTCTTTTTGACAAACACAATTGCACAAAGAACCTTTGAAAGCTTGAATTGTGTGAGGCCTCACCCCGAACCCCATCATAGTTTTCCAATTTTTCTGCTTATGATAGATTTAGTATATGATACTTTACTTTTGATGCACTGTGGACATTATGGACTTTATGCTTTATGCCATGGATTTGATTATTTTGGATGTATGGACACATGATGCTTTATGATGCACCTTATGGACTATGTTATGTTTTCTATTATGAACCTTTATTCTGAGACAATTGATTTGGAAACTCATTATGATTATGTTATGGTTATTGTTGAGATTTGGATTTATTTGATATAGATGTTGAATTTCAATTTATTGCAGTGTGAATTTTACCTTATGATAAATGCTTAGAATGAGAATTATGTAATCTTGTGATCTTTAGTAATAACTTAGTATATTGATGATGTCCTTATATTCTGAATATTGCTTATTTCTTTATGATGCATATTTATTTCCTCAGACTACTGATATTTGAATTGAGTGTGCAGGTAAGAAACCATGGTATTTTATTTAGGGAACCAAAGGGAAATGTGAACTTAGTTTGAACCAAGGTTGTGTCTAATGAAAGACAAGACCTCATTGTTTCATAATTTTATTCGTAAATGTATTTGGATGATTGTGAAAGTGAAATTTCTTAAATGTAGTTCTTAATTCTTTGTGAGTTTTGCCTAAGTGGATATGACATGGCCTAGTGATGTGTAAATTTTGTGTGTGTCATTTGACACTTGTGTTTTGTACTTAAGGCCATGACATGTCAACTTGGGAATGGTTGTCCACCTACCTAGATTAGTGCATTAGTGAATCCCCATATGCATACCTTGGGTTGGGAGATGGGAGTGTGGTCACCTCATTGAAATTTCGAAATTTCTCTTAGAGTGGACTTTTAGAGGGGTTGTGGAGTGTCCAAGGGTGTTTTGGGGTCATTTTTAGGTGGTCCACTTGTTATACCAATAGTTAAGGGCCTTTTTAAACCTATGATAGCCCCTATTTGACCATGTGACCCTTCCAAAAAGTTGATTTCCCAATTTGGACGAAAATCAACTCTAGTGAGGCTTGACTTGGGTAGAACATCTTTCCACATTTGTGTTAGGACATATTTCACCTTTTTGAAGCTTCCTTTCTTAGTTCCATTTTTGGTAAGGTGTAAGAGTGTAGGGAAGGGGGACCAATTAGAGAACTTTTCTTCTCCCCATGAGCTTTCTAGAGGTCATGAAGGTTCAAGGTGTTCAACAATAAAGTTAGAGATTTAATGAGTGGCTGCCATGTGGAAGATTTCAAGGTAAGTTTCAAGTAATATCTAACTCTCGAGTTGTAATAAAAATTTCTTTTAATGTTGGAGAATTAGTGACCACCTTCCACATTGAAAAAAGTGAAAGGGTTAAAGGTTATCTCTATCTCATGATAGTTAATGGATATAAAATAAAATGTTGGAGAGTTGGTGACAAATGGTTTTGGGTTACTGATCGCTAGCTCGTGAGAGTTTAAAGTCATAACATTTTTAGTTGGAGAGTTGGAGATGAATGGTTTATTGCCTCGATCACTAGCTTGCTAAAATTTGAAGCCTTAACATTTTCATGTGTAGATCTTGAGACTAAACTGTGAATGGCTTATTGCTATATTGTCAGATATTATAAATAACAAGGGTTTGAGCTGAGAGTTAACAATAGCATGCCACATGTGAGTGGTTTCATGGGGATACTGTTGAGATGTAACAAAGAGAAAAAGGGTTGAAAAAATTAGGGATGGCCATGTGGAATTCTTTGTGCCTTTCACTACTAATTTCAAACTTGAATTCCATGAGGGCATAGTCTCAAAATCTTCATTCATACCAATGATATATCCGATTAATTCACATGGATATGTTGCAGGGATTAATGGTCGAATGCATGAAATTAATAGTTTAGATGATGACTATCGATCTTCAGCTTGGAAATTTATAAAAGTGATGATCGTATTGAAGATTTCCACATAACTACAAGTTTATCTCTCATTACTTGTGTGAATGCAAAAGGTGTTTTGAGTTGTCTAAATTGTGAGGTAGTGTAGGTTCTAAAGGGTATCAGTTTCATTGCTGGGGTTGATTATAGTTCCTGACATTTTCAAGTATGAATAAAGCAATGACCAGTGTTGGTTCCAAGGCAATGGATAATGGTAGGTCTAAGGTGTCATAGAATAAGGAAAAATTAAACAAGTTCTCAGAAGAATTTGTAGACCTCTTTCCAGGGGCTTCAAATAGTTTGTCCATGAATGAGTATGCATGGAAAGATGTGTGTGGCTAATGAAGAAACCCCAAATGCCTTTGGAGCTTTTATTTTTCATTATTTCTAGAATAATATAGTTAAGAGATTTTGAATGTCAAATCCATGGGAGAATATCATGGAAAAGATGGATTTTTCTGATGTATATATGGATGTTGACTTAGTAAGGTATTTCAAAAAATCATATTGCCTTCTGAATAGGGTTATTAGAAGGAAGGATAAGTTGGCCCTGGTGAGTATAAATAGAATGAGTTTGTGGAAGCACTCTAAATATCTGGTTTCACTTGTATAAACATTGATTTGGATAAAGAGAAGATGAATTATGAGGCCCACAAAAGGGAGTTAAAAAAGCATATCTTCCCTCAGTACATACCTAGGGTTGATAGAAAATTGATACAAATTCCTTATGAAATTGATGTGCCCTATAGTTTAATCAAATTTGATTTCTATTTTCAATGCACAGTGTATGGTTTTTGCAAGGTGTTGGGTTTTGATGGAGATGACACTTTTCTATACAATTATTAAAGATGGCCATCAATACAAAGGATCCATAGGTGAACATTGACTATGATTATGTAGGCTATGTGGTCAATCAAATTTATGAAGCTTTGATTAAAATACAAAAGAATAATGATGTCATTTGTTTCAAGCATTATTCTATATTGATGCACCTGACTATGCACTTCACTAATGACTAGATGGACATGGAGCTTATTTTGCAAAAGGAGCTTGGTACATCAGCTCCAATACAGGGGTGAACACAAGTGTGCGATAGCAACACTTACCTTTCTTCCTTTCTGTATTTCAAAAATTGGATTTTATTCCCTCTTCTAGAGATGTTAGGGACTTAAAATGAGACATTAGTGATATGACTAAGGATAATTTTGAGACCCAACCATTTTGTGTCAAATTGGCCTATTTCTCATAACTAGGGGGTATTTTTCATTTTGGACAATTTTACTATTATGAGAGTATATGGGTGTCCACAGCCTCCACATATTACTCCTAAATCTATACCTCCTAGGCTTGCTTACATGGATTTTATTTTTAAATTAACTCTTGTAGACAAAGAATATTTAGAATCACATAAGAAGGTATTGTTTCTCCCCAGATTATGGGTGGTTAATTGTTTCACTATTAGGAAAAAGGCATTTGAAAATATGAATGAATTATTAAAACAATATAGGTTTGTCACTACTACACCCAAGTTTTGTGATCCAGAGGGATTTATATATATTGTAGTAAAACAAATGACTCATTGGGTTACAATTAAAGATCATGAACTCTTGGATGATGAGGATGTTGTAAGAAACCTGATGGAGAAGGGTGTTATTCTGATAAACTACAACTGATTTTATGTTTGAAGTCATTTTTTTGATGATTAACTGAGTTAAAGATGTAATGATACACATTAATCAGTTAATGTATTGTCATTGATGTCAACTTATGTGATTCTCTTTATGGTAAAAAACATCTATTATCAGTTAAAGATTTGGGACAAAGAAAGTTTATGTGGTTAGTAATTGAAGAGTTTTGTATACACTGAGTAACAGTGAAAATTGAGTAAATATACTATATACCAAGCATAGTGTTAACTAAGCTAGGGATCACTGACACATCATGGTATTGAGTGATCAATTAAAATAAATTGAGATTGATGAAAATGATGATCTAGAAAACTGATGATTCCAAAGTAATTGATAAGATTTGTTATGAAGATCAAACGACTATGAATATTCAATGATGATCAAATGAAGAATATTGAAACATGTTTTAAGTGGAAAGATTAACCATGGAGATTAAGTAGAAAAATATAAAGGATTAAAATTAAATAAGTTATGATGTCTATATAAGAGACAAGATATTCATTATGATGACATAACGCTATACTTGGATATTGAATTCATCCTACTTGTTGAGACTGTAAATCTTGGTTTTATGGGGTCCTCCTGAGTTTTTTTCTAAGTGTTTAGGGCCTGGTCTCAATGTATTTATTTATTGTTAAACCCTTGAAAGCCCTTAAAATTTGAAAATCCCTAGGTATTAGTAGTCACATTGTGTTTTTGTGTTACTTTTCCTAAGCCACTTAAGTCTCAATATCCCATGTGTTTTATCTCCCAATCTTGGAATGATATGGAATATGCTTTCTAGACTTCGAGATTGTGTATAGACCATAGATATTGATCTAATCTTATGGTGGTGTTGGATCTCATGATTCAACTAGGTCAAGGAATTCATTTGGAGATTCAAAGATAGCATTATCTTTCAATCTCATAATCTAACTTAGGTCAAGACATGGTTTTCATTTTTCTTTGGTTGCTAGATCTCTAAGTGGATTCAAGGTTAATTGAAAGATTGTGAGATTATGCATAGATCATCAATCTTGTATCAGATGTGTGGTTAGTGCTAAATCTCTAGATAATAGTCAAATTCAAGCTTTCATCTAGTGACTTAGCAAGGGTCACTGATTAGGTTCAATTCATGTCTTGATCGTGTGGTTTACGTCAAGTCTCAGAATAAACTCAAGGGTTAAGAAATGTTTTGGAAACTTAGAGATCTCTTCATTCACATGGTCTTGTAATGAAACCCATGGTTTTCCAATTAATGTTAAGTTTATTCGGTGATCTGGAGATAATATTTTTGCTAAATCTTGTAATGGGAGAAGAGTTAAGGAAAATATCTTGAGATTAAGCCTGCTCCATTGATGCAATGTTGATCATGTGGAGTGTGCTTGATCTTAGAAAGAATTGGTTAGGTACAAATGCATTGGGAAATTCAAAGTTGACCATTGATGGAGATTGAGATGTAGGGATGGCATTTAATCTCCAAGTCAAATCAGGGTTAAACTAAGACAGGTCAGGTTTAATGTGAGATTCATAGATAAAGATATTTGAGGTGCTCAGAGTTATGGGAAGGTTAAGAGTAAAGGTACTAATGTGAGATAGATTGATAGTCAGCTTTGAGGCTTAGAGGTAAAGTTTCTCGAGATCTATCATTTAGGAATTATGCCATATTAACACCTGGAAAGATCTAGTCAGGGCATAGGTAACTTAAAATTTATGCACAGCTTCATTTTAAAGATGTAAAAAGACTTGATCTTAGTCGTTGATAAGTATTTCACGCAAGGAAGTAGCCATTATAACTATTTTTCAAAGTTATAGAATTGCTTTCTTAGGGTTTCTAGCCATGGTTGCGTGTTGAAGACTTGTTGGGGTTGGCTCAAGGCTCCTCCTTAGCTCAAGGCTCCTCCTTGTCCTTAGATAAACTTTAATGGAATTTTTTAGTGGTTGGGGGTCTTTTCTATCATCCTGATATCTTTTATTGCAATGTGGTGGTCTTGTATGGTTCCTGGTATGCTTGTTATTTTGGGGTTTCTCTACCCATGCAATGACTATTCTACATTTATTTGATTGATCATTCCTTGTGGCCTATTGGGTGATGTGTCAGATCAAATATTTTCATGATCTTTTGGAGAAAGATCAACTAGAGAGGAAGGACTATTCTTAATTTCTAAGAAGGACTGCTATCAGGAAACTCTCTTCTAGGGTTTTTCTTCTCCCATAAGTCTCTATCATTTGTTGGTGTGAAGGGTTCCAAAATTTTTGGTTTTCAAGTGTGAATCCAAGATTTTAGTTCCACGGATATAGCAGATTCATGTTAGACTATATTTCATGATAAGATAAATAACTTCTTTGATCTTTTGCAAGTTATTAAATGGTGTAATCATTTTGTCATATTGTTACAGATTTTAACTCATTATACATAATATAATTGTCTTAGTTTCAAGTCCCTCCTTGGTGTTGTTTTTATGAGTTTTGAATCTGCTAGTTCATTACATGGAGTTATTTGTATATATGTTCTATTCCATAGTTCTGATCTAGGATCAGATTAAATATACTTTGGATATAACATAGATTCATTTGATGTATCTACATAAGGATTTTACAAGTTTATGACCTAAGATACTCATGTTTATGGTTTTGAGTGTTTTCCAATAGGTTGTCTTTAGTTTTAGTATTTGCATTGAAGAGTTTCACAATGGATAAGGCACTAATCAAGAACTATTTTAGTCTTTGTTGATGCATATCTGATACAGTTTGGCTATATTCTACCTTTTTAAAAAAATAAAAAGCATATCAAAGTTCCCTATTATTTGTGGTTGTTGTTTGTTGTCCCATATGATAATGGAGAATCAATGAGTGTTTGGTTAGCACTTATCACCTTTTTATCGTAATATGTTGTTAAATCTAGAGTAAGGAGTTGTAAATGTTATATCAATTTGGATTAGGTACACCCGCCTTATTTTGGTAGAGCCAGAAGTGCAGAGGGAAGTATTTTCCCTATACTTGGTCCAATCACCTTGCAAAGCTCTCATACTTGGGGCTAACCACTCCTAACATCAATCTCAAGGTATATTAGTAGCTTTAAGTAGCATAAACATTTTCAAACACCAAAAAAATGGTGACTCTGCTGGGGATACAATATAGTGTCCTCATTTGGCCAGTAGTTGACCATTGGAAACATGGAGTTGCCTTGTTGTTGTCCTTGTCCTTTGAGTTTCATTATTTTCCATATTCATCTTGGTTAGTGTTGTATTTTCCCAAATTTTTGGGTGGGGACTCTAAGTTTTCTTTGTAGTAGTGTTGAGTAACATATTTCATTTTATACACATTTTCTCAACATGGGTCAAAGAAATACTAGAGCTTGGGTGAAAATACATCCTGAAGATAGATCAGAAGATGAGTTGCTAACTACTTCTAATCCTAATTATCCAAGTAAAGGAAGGAATAATAGAAGAGTCCCTCAGAATGAGAGACAAGAGGATAACAATAGAGAAGATGAGCCAATCCAATGCAGTCATGAAGTAAATGTATTAGAATATGAAGAGGATGCAGAGTTGGGATTGGGTGTATATGAAGACTATCACTCTCCTAGTGAGAAGGAAGCTTTAGAATCTGATACCATTCTCCCTGATTCTGATAGTGTGGCAGAAGAGATTTCCGAATTGGATAAGAGAATACCAGAGTAGATTTCCATCAAACAAAGAAGATAAAAAAGTAAAATAAGATCAAACATGATCAAGTTTTTCCTGAGAAAAAGAAGATACAATTATCGAAATTAGAAGCAATAAACTATGTAGAGGAACCTGATGTAGATGAAGAATAATCTGTCATCTGACAATTTTTGGCTACTCAACATCCTAAGAATGAAGGAAAGAAAAAGGTTGCAAGAGTGCAAATAAATGAACTTGTAAATCCTAAGGTTCCCTTAGATTGAATGTCTAAATTGGAAATTGGTCTTGAAAGGGCTAGATTGGAGAAATAAATCATAGCTAAGGAGCTTAAGAAGGCAATGTTGGAGGTTGCTGCTCTAGAAATAAAAAAGAAGGTGGATTTTCTCAAGAAAACTTCTAGGCCTTCTAATGCTAGTGTTGAGGGAGATACAACATCAAATGCTAGACTAACTACTTCTCAGAATGACAATCCTTTCCAAAGGAGACCAACTCATGCAAAAAGGTACAAACAATTCTCTTTCCTTGATATTATTGGTTATCCAAACGTAGTTCCTAATGAAATCAGAGATAAACTTCCCAAGTTTGTTGGGAATAATGTTATTACTTATTAAGAGCATCTAAATAAATTTATTTATATGATGGATGACTATGAGATTGTGCATGAGGATGTGTTAATGAATCTTTTAATTTAGTCCTTAGTTAAGGATGCTAGGGATTGGTTTAGCGGGTTCCCTTATGGGTCTATTGGGTCTATGGATGAATTAAAATATTTTTATAAAGAACACTATGGTGATGAGACAAATGAGGGATTTCTATTGAATGAATTCAATAATATCAAAAAGAATTAGCATGAGGATGCTGTTGAGTTCAATAAAAGATTTTACAGAGCCATGCATAAACTTTTCAAATTTATGAGGCTTAATGATAAGGTTTGCCTTGCCACTTATCTAAATTCCTTTGAATCCAAAATGGGGTACCTTCTAAGAGACAATAATCCTAGAAATCTAAGAGATTCTTATAAGACAATAGTGAATATTAAGACTAATAGAAGAGTGTCAGGGAAGTTGGGTAGAAGAGAGGATCAGACGCCTACTAGGAAAGAATTAGATAGGCCTTCTGCTACTGAGCTTAAAGATGAGGTCAATCTAAAGCAAATTCTAAGTGCTATCAAGGATTTGAAGCCTGAAGAAAACAAGAATGTTAGGGATCCAAGTAGTGACAAACCATTCACAAATAACTTTAATAGGCAGCCAATAATGTAGAATTATCCATATACTACTCAGTGGAAAGATGGAAAGCCTATTCTCCCATAAAGAAAGGACAAGCCTGATGATAGTACTCCTAACCCTTTACAAATAAATTTTATCAAGGCTTGTGATGATGTCTCATGGTGCATGGCTTGTCAATCCCAACATAACCTTGATTATTGTGGAATTTCTTTGAATATATCTGCAAGTGAGGCACAATAAGAAAGAGAAGAAGAGGATGAACTATATGATGCCAATGGGTGTGCAATGACTTCACATTTGAAGAGCAAAGAAGAATCTAATGAGGAAGTTGAAGGAAAATAATTTTCTTCATCTGATGATGAAAAAGAAAAAGTAGATGACATAAGATGCAATGTTATAAGGGGTAAGGAGCCTTTTGTAGTAAGAAGACCTTCAGATGAAGAAATTGCACAAATTACTATAGACATGGTTACTCAAGAAAGGAGTAACTATAATTTGGGGAATAGAATAGTTTGTAATGCAGATAGTAGGCTAGCTGGTATGTTTATCAATGAAACATCAACAGACACTAAGAAAATACAAGGAAAAAAATTTGTTGAGAGTGTCAAAAGAATAAAGGTCAGAAAAGAAGAAAATCCTAGTAACCCAAATGTTGTCCATAAGGTAAAGACAAAAGTGCCAAAGATGGGTGTTTTCTCTTCCCAAAGGGATAACAAAAGAATTGACCATAGTTTGGCCACTCAAGTTGAAGATGAAAATGTTGTCACTTTGGGAGAAAACATCTCTGATATAAAGTACACCCCTCTTGATATGGGGCAATTATTGTCACAAACCAAAGTCAAGGTTCCACTTTTTGAAATGATGACGATTGAAGAACATAAGGAAAATACTTTGACATGGGTGAATAGCATTAATTCTTCAATGACTCTAAAGAAAGAAAATAATGAGAAAATCAGAAATGAAAAGGATAAATCTAACTGCAAGGGAAAGGAATCAGAAGAGATTGTCTCCAAAATCCCTTAGTTTTTCTTAAATACAAGTCATGTGAACACTCCTTTGGGAGTTATGGATCCCTTCTTCTTAACTCTAGTTATAAATGGTAAGAAGCTAAAAAATTTCATGATATAGTCAAGAGCATCAAACACCATCATGCCTGCAGAAATAATGAAATCAAAAGGACTGCAGATTGATTCTCCTCATGGAAGATGTCAAGCAATGGAATATAGAGAAGTTATTATTATAGGTACTATGAAATATTTGCCTTACAGACTTGCTTCATGTCCAGAGAAGATGCTAACAATGAGTGTCTTAGTTGTGGATATTCCTCCTCAGTATGGGATGCTATTGATTAGCCTCTTAAATGGCCATCTTTCTAAGTGATTTCTATTTTATTTTCAGTAGTTTAATTGCAAAATAGATACATGGACTTATTGGTGTATATGCATATTTTATATGTGTAAAGATATTAAGTAGGAAAATGGATGATAGAAGAACATGGTATATTTTCTTAAAAGTAATGGATAGAAATGACAGAATGTAGTAATTATATTTGCTAATGAATGATCCTTTTCCTATGGTATTTTTATGGGTAGTTTCCTTCCTATAGCCATATGCATTACAAGAGTATTAATTAGAAATTAACACTTTCTTCCTAATATTAATGATGATAATATGTATGTATTGAAGGTTGTGTGTGTATTAATCATTTTCAAGGATCAGCCATGGCGTATTTAAAGATCAGCATAAATTTCATATTAGATAGTGGGATTCTACCACTAAAACTCCAACAATAGTTAATTGGATCAATTTCAATACTTGATCTTCTCCTTGCTTCTCTTACCATTGTTTTAGGATGAATGTTTAAAATTCCACTAATAGTTTTAACCATTCTTTTATCCAAAGTGTTTTTATTGACTATGGCATTTGTTATGACTCATCATGTTGCATTGCTATCTTTTGATCAAATTGTTTTTTCAATAGATTGAATGGCACTAGAAATAGTAGATATAGCATCTTTAATAGATGAATCTTTTGTACTTTGTTTCACTTTAATGCCTATTCTTTTCATTACTTTTCTCATTTTCTACATTCTCATAAATTGAATCACAACTTGACATTGAAATGCTAATTTTTTCTGATAGAAAAATTCTTTGTATATTTTCTTATCTTCCTCAAAGAAATCTTACCAGAAAGACCATCCAAAAAATTACTTTCAATATGTAAGAAGTGTCGGAATAGTCCCAAGGGATAACTAAGAGGGGGGTCAATCGGTTATTAGCTAGATTAATTCTTTTCTCCAATTAATTACAGAATAACATTAATCATTAACACATTCATATAACACAAGAAAAAACACAACAATTTTGGTTACAGGGAAACCAATAAGGTAAAAATCCCAGTGGAAATTAGCACCCACAAATACCTATACTTGAGTATAATAATCCCTGTTAGAAGATATTACAACCTTGTTAGGAGTTGATCTTTATAATACAATAAGTACAGTGACCTGGTTAAGGGTTGGACCTTATTAGGAGTCTTTTACAAATAACCCTGTTAGGGGTGAGGACTCACTATCTAGAAAGCTCACTGCTAGAATGATGAAGGCTGCAACCTTCAGTACAACAGATATGCACTATATTTGATAAATGCACTATTTGAATAGACTTGTTGTCTTGATCAGTTCCATTGTATTGTATGCTTTCGCCTATTTTTCACATAGATCTTTTCTTGATGAATGAAATGTCCTTACTATCCCAAAATAATGGACATTATGTTCTGTACTTTTTTTGTCTCTTCTCTTATCATTCACACTTAGTGTTCATCAAAATGAGCTACTATAAGTATCTTCCCCAAAATATGTGTTCTTAGTCAGCTTTAGGAGTCCCTTCAATACAACTTTAGTCAGCCAAATCAAGGATGCAACTTGATTAGAACCACACGACTCAAACTTAATAGATGCCACACTTTACATAGTCGGCTCTACCGAATTGACTCAAATATCCTGCTTCTGTCAGAACACATTTAGTGCCTTTAGATAATTATTGTTAACTCATAACTAAACATGAATACAAACACACATATTCCAAAGATAGGCGCAACTCAAGAAATAATGTAATTTTGTGAGCTCTTCACAAATAAACTTTAGACACTGTAACTATCAAAATAGATTAACATAACTCCACTATAACTACTTATCTAAATCTGCGTGAATGCACATAGCAACTAGGACATGTATAGACCATGGAAATAAACATGCAAGGCTCCAAAACATCTATACTTATAATTACATATAGGATAGCACTGGTTCCCAATGTATCTAATTCTTCTTGCATAGCACTTTGCCAATCTGAATCTTTGCATGCATCTTCAATGCTTAAGGGTTCAATCTGAGAGAGTAAGCATACCTCTTCATCAATGGTTGAACCTTTTTCTCTGGATCTTGTCAATACTTTAGCGCTCTGATCTCCAATGATGTCTTCTTTAGAGTGGTATTTGGATGTGTATTTTGACTTTTTAGGAGTGACACTCTCATCTGTAATCTATGACTCTTCTTGACTTGGTTCAGGATTGTTGCATGAAACATCAATACAGTCAAACATTTCTTCAATAAATGTGTCCTTACTGATAGGTCTGGGTTTATCTTCAATCATGGGAGCACATTCATAGTATCTTTCCTAAATCATAAACTTCTCATTAATCTTTATATGATTACTTTCAATGATCTTCTTCAATCTTAGATTAAAACATTTATAGGCTTTGCTTTTAGTAGAGTAACCAAGAAAAATACCTTCATCACTTCTAGCATCAAACTTGCCAATACTATCATCTGTCTTGATGTAGCACTTGCTTCCAAAGATTCTAAAGTATTTTATAGTAGGTACATTACCAAACCAAAGTTCATAAGGTTTCTTCTCTTCACATGGCCTTAATTGGATTCTATTGATAGTATAGACTACTATATTGACTGCATCTCTCCAATAGGTATGGGAAACCTTTCCTTCAATCATGATAGCATGCACACTGTATCAAATATTATCTTGTTCCTTCTTTCTACAATCTCATTGTACTGAGGGGTTCTAGGTGCACTTAACTGTCTTTTGATTCCATGTTCTTTACAGTAATCATAAAACTGGTCAGAGGTGAATTCTCCTCCTCTATCTGATCTCAGACTTTTTAGCTTTAATCTAGATTCATTTTCAACCTTAGCTTTGAATACTTTCAACATCTCAAAAGCTTCAGATTTTTCTTTTAAGAATGCAACCCATATCATCCTTGAGAAATCATCAACAAACAAAATAAAATACATCTCTCCATGGTATGATCTTGTTTGAGTAGGTCCACATAGGTCTGTATGTATCAGATCTAATTTGTTCTCTACAGATTTCTATTGACTCCTAAATGAGGTGCTCACATGCTTCCCCATCAGACATTCCCTGCACATATTATCAACTAGTCTTGCAATGCTTGGAAGGTCTCTTACTTCCTTTACATTACTTATCTTTACTATGTTGTAAAAATTGATATGACAAAGTCTCTTGTGCCATAGTCAAATTTCATCCAATTTTGCAACAAAACAACTTACTTCATATTTGAGATGAAAAACATTACCTTTGGTATTTGAGCCTGATGCAATCATGTCTCCTTCTTTGTTGTTGATAATACATCTATTGTTCTTGAATTCTAACTGATATCCTTTATCTAACAATTGTCCAACACTTAGTACGTTATGATGCGAACCATCAACATAAAGAATATCATATGTCTTGTTCTTTCTATCTAAGGTGATAGATCATCTGCCTATGATAGGTTTGGGAGTGTTATCTCCAAATCTAACCATGTGACCTTTGTACTTATCTAGATGTACAAATCTATCTTTGTCACTTGTCATGTGATGTGAACACCCGTTGTCTATGATCCAGTCTATTATGATGTCTTCTTTGGAAACTAATGCTAACTCTTGTGCTTCTTTTTCATCTTGAATGTCCATCTCCTCAAGAATTTTCTCAATGTCTTTAATGGAAACAAATCCTATTTCATCTTTTACTGAATCATCATCAATTACACCATCTTCAGCATGATAGCATTCCTTAGTGTATTTGGGCTTGTAATCTGATCTGAACTTCTTGACTCTTGGAAGACACTTGGATGCAAAGTGGCCAACTTTTTTGCATGAAAAACATTTGAATGGTAGATTTCCTTCATATTTCCCTTTACCTTTTCTTTCCTTCTTAGCAATCATAGCAATGATTTCTTCTAGTTCAATATCAACTTCTTCCTTCTCATTATTATTAGTGTTGCTTAAAGATTTCTTAACATGGACTGAGGCTTTGAAGGTTGTTTCCATTTTAGGTTTTGTCTTTAATCTTGATATCTCAAATGCAGATATTTTGTTGACTAGAGTTTCTCTTTTGAAGTCCTTTAAGAATTGCATGGTTTCATCCAAAATGTTAATCTTGCTTTCATAATCTACTATCAATGTGGTCATCAGTTTGTCCATTATATCATCCTCTAAAATTTCTCCACCATTGTTCCTAATACCTAATACTGCTTCATTAATCCTTTGATTGTAAGCTCCGATGTTCTCTTTAGGTAGCATCTCTAAATTATTTTATATTTTCTTCCATGTATTTCTGCGTGCATTCTTTGCTTGGATATCTCCTTCAAACATATCTTCTAAGTATTTTGATATTGAATATGCTTTTTCTACCTTCTTGATCGTAGAAAATTCACTATCAGATAGGGCATTGATTAGGAACTCCTTGGAAATTGCATTTTGAGTGAATACTTATTTTTGTTTATTTGTAGAGTCTTCTTTTGCAAGGTCTTTCAAGGTGGAAACATCAATTTCATGAGTAGAAATCTCATAGATCTCAAAACCAATGCATTGAAGATGTGTTATCCTTTTGTTATTCTATTCAAGATAGTTCTCCCCATCAAGCTTAAGACTCTCTTTCCTAAAGTATGCCATTTGATCTACCTTAAGCTTTTAGGCTTTCTCTCCAAGGCACTTGGCTCTGATACAAGTTGTTGGAATAGTCCCAAGGGATAACTGAGAGGGAGGGTGAATCAATTATCAGCTAGATTAATTATTTTATCTAATTAATTATAGAATAACATTAATCATTAACACATTTAGATAACACAAGATAGAACACAACAATTTTGGTTACGGGGAAACCAAATAGGTAAAAACCCTGATGGGAATTAGCACCCACAAAGAACTGTACTTGAGTATAATAATCCCTTTTAGAAGATCTTACAACCCTGTTAGGAGTCTTTTACAAATAACCCTATTAGGGGTGAGGACTCACTGCCCAGAAAGCTCACTGCTAAAATGATGAAGGTTGCAACCTTTAGTAAAATAAATATGCACTATATCTAATAAATGAACTATTTGAGTAGACCTATAGTCTTGATCAGTTCCAGTGTATTGTACTCTTTTCACTTATTCTTCACATATATCTTTTCTTGATGAATGAAATGTCTTTACTATCCCAAAACAACGGACATTTTGTTCTATATTTTTTCTATCTCTTCTCTTATCATTCACACTTAGCGTTCATCAAAATAAAATACTATAAGTATCTTCCCCAAAATATGTGATCTTTAGTCATCTTTAGGAGTCCTTTCAATACTTCTTTAGTCAGCCAAATCAAGCACGCAACCTGATTAGAACCATGAAACTCAAACTAAATAGACACGACGCTTCACATAGTTGGCTCTACAAAATTGACTCAAATATCCCACTTCTGTTAGAATATGTGTAGTGCCTTTAGATAATTATTGTTAACTCAACTAAACATGAATAAAAACATGCATATCCCAAAGGTAGGTGCAACTCAAGAAACAATGTAATTTCGTCGGCTCTTCACAGACAAACTTCAGACACTGTAACTGTAAAAAAAGATTAACATAACTCTACTGTAACTTCTTATCTAAATCTACATAAATGCACATAGAAACCAGAACATGTCTAAACCATGGAAATAAACATGCAAGGCTCCAAAACATATGTACTTATAATATCATATAGGATACCTCTGTATATTATATTTTTTCATCAATGACAAACATACAATCAACAATTCGCACAGAAGCAAATCTCCAACAAAAAGGATTTTTCATTTTCACTTAGGAAAGGAATTTAATTTCTCTTTGCATCAACATTAGGAGGATTTTCATTTGCATCAACAAAAGAATTTTGATTTTCAACAACATTAGGGGGATTTTCATTTCCATCAACATTAGGAGGATTTTCATTTGCATCAACAAAATGATTTTTTATTTTCAACAACATTAGGGGCATTTTCATTTGCGACGACAAAAGGCTCTTAATTTTCAATGACAATAAGGGGATTTTCATTTTCAAATTCTCTAAGTTGAAAAACATAATTAGGGCTCATTGATTTAATTTAAAATCTCTAGAATATGCAAGTAATAACTCTCTATAAAGAGTATCATCTATAATCATAGGTTGAGTATCATTCAAAGGTGAATTCAGAGATGTACCTAGAATATCACTACAAGATTCATTCAAAGACATGCTTGCATTCACCTCTTTCATATTTACATCTTATGCATCCATTGTATCCCCCATGGTATCTTTAATGTGTGACTCTTCAATTTTTGTGGATCCTGAAGCTTCATTACTATTTATTTGGTGTATCCTCATTTTTTTATGTCTTTGATGTTTAGCCTCTTTCTCTTTCTCCACTTGAATTTCCTCATGAGTCATAACCCTCCTTTTTTTCTTCTTCTAATGTTGTTTACATCTCATGATTGATAATTAAAATTGATCACATGAGTGTCTTCAATAGTTAAAACCTGCAAAACAAATGTTAAATATGCTCCCAATCATTGATGCCTTCAAATGCAGAATAGAATACTAAATAAACAATACAAAAACTATCAAAAACTTACAAAATATATCATTGTCGATTGTACTTCAAGTAAAAAATTGCTGATATAGTAAAAAAATAAAACAAATAAAAAAAACAGTCAAATATGAAATGGGGTGTCATTATGAAATAAGGTGACATTTCAAAAATAAAATGATACCCCAATTCATAACATCACCCCATTTTGTTTGCAACCAATTTCTAATGACTATAAAATGAAACGGGGTTATATTTGAAATGGGGTGACGTTTCATTTTTGAAACGTCTCCCCATTTTGTAAAGCCACCCCATTTTTGAAAATTGAAATGTTCCCCACCAACAGTGGTTTGGGTTTAGCTTTGGGAAAGGCTTGGTCAACTGACCCTTGGCTTCGGATTTGGTTTGACCTGAATGTTGAAGGCCATGTCAATCTACAGCTAATAAACTCACTTTGGCCACAGATTGGATTGGGTATTCTGAGGAATTTTTGACAAAAAAAACCCAGTATAGATCAGACAACGCACACTCAGAATATGTATTTTTTTATTAAAATTGATTAATATTTCTATTTTTCAATCATTTTGTACTAAAATAGGTCTATAGAAAAGAGAATACAAGTTTTTTGGTTATTTTAATAACTTTTTTTATTTTAAATTTTATTGAAAAATAAATTATATGATATCAAACTATACATAATTCTACACACTTTAAAAAATAATATTAAAAGATCATATGTTTAGGGCAAATTATCCTTGTCGTACATAAGAGTTTTTATAAACAATGATTGAGCCTAATATATAATTAATAAAAAAAATATTTAACATAAAAATATGGAAAAATATTCTCATCAATCTTTAATGTGTTTCCATTTCCCAAAAGGGTTTAGATAAATAATTTCATTGATTTCTCTTTTCATACACACGCATGGTATAGTTCTGAAAGAGTGACTTTTTAAATGTGGGTTTTAGTAATCCCTATTTAAATTTGAAATTTATCATCAAGGTATTAAAAAAAATCACATATTTGGAAAGTATACTTTGAATCCTAAAATTTTATATTAGTTACTTTTTGGAAGATTCCATGTCTAGGTGCCTCAAATCTTTAGATCAAATAGGATGAATTTAAAAAAAACAAGAAAAATAGTTCCACTTTTTGGCAAAAAAGTGGACTCATATTCTTGCCAACACCCATTTATAATTAAATATATTGTGCATAATTTAAAATAATATATCATGTAAGATACACATTTATAAGATTAGGATCTTTCTTTCTTCATTATAGATCAAACTGGGTCAAGGACCTATGTCCCCAATTGAGTAATGTAATGTAGTCTTAAGAGAACCATTGTAACTTATAGCCATCTTACAACACTTTTCAAAAATTAATTAGTTACATTGAATTAGATGTATCTTACCTTGGTGGAATCATCATTCTCTTTCCTTGTTAATTTGTAACCTGTGTCAAGATCCTACAGGTTGGCCTTAGCTCCCTAGTGCTAATATAGAAAGATCATCTTGTAGGGTTGTCCTGGTAATTATGAGAGCCATAGTCCGTATTTGTTTTTGTGATAGTAAGTGTGTTGTGAGCTTATGCATTCTCTTATGAGGATATTATAGTTGTATATAAGTATTTAAAATTAATGTTTGTGGCAATGGATTATGCCCTTTGAGTTAGAACCATGTTGTACCTTAGGGATAGCCTTTTGTATTTTACCAATGTAACCATAATTCTTTTTATTTGTTATCAGGAGTTACCTTGTGTGTAACCAATATGTACCATACTATACTCAAGTTTTATAAATTTTGTACTTCTATTGGCCCTTGCCAAGAAAAACCAAGTGTGTAGGTACTCCTATCAAAGGATCATAAAATATTCTTGTATTACCCTTACATATGTTTGAGCTTAGGTGATAGTATGATTCCTCTATCATGTATACTATCATGCATTAGGAAATCAAACAACTGTAAAGAAATGTTAAATTTTTGCAAGTAGAAAACATAATTGCATTTGATTACATAAAAGATGAATTTAAAAAAAGAATAAATGATTTATTTGTCTATTGTGTTTGAGTACATTCTTTAATGCGTCTACTATATTGGATCCGTAGATGTTGTGAAGCAGTTACTCCCTTGATGTGACTGATACTAGTCACTCTGTTACGTGAAATGTTTTATGGTTGAAAATTGTTTCTTTTATTGATGAATTGTTTGTGTTGTGTGTGGGCTAGCATTGAATTTTTGAACTTTCTTATGTCCGGATTAGTCACCCATCTCTCCTTTTTCTACCTATTTTGTGGCTTGGTCACACATGATTTACTGTTGAAATCTGTGCATTGTTTTTGTTGAACTTTGTATTTCTCCGGTTGGATTTTTCATTTTTAAAAATTTGAGGTGACTATTATGAATGTTTGTTATTATTGGCCCTATTTTGTGATAAGTATTGTTTATATTATGTTCATTTTGGACCTCTGATAGTATTTGTAAGGGAGGAAATCACAGAGATTGTACTATGTTTCTATATAAAAATGAAATGTTGTGTGTATCATATATGTTTACATAGTGTTGCATTAACTAGGATTGCATGAAATTTCCAATTTACTATTTAATTTACTATTCAATATAAATGAAAGTGTGTACTAGGCGAAAGAATAATATTTTGTCACCCGTAAGGCTAACTCTGGGTGCTCTATCACGTTAGACTCGATCGAGTCCCACACGGCCGAGTTTACATAGCCACCACACGATACTGAGTGGTGCCTACGTATCTTAGTAGACTCGATCGAGAATTACTTGGCCGTGTTATACTCAGACGAGTATGCACAACATTTTAAAAACCCAAAAACAACCCGCTAGCCACTCATTTGCACATGGAAGAGCTAAGATTGAGGGTGTGGAGCTGAGCGAGAATACTCGGCTGAGTTTGAGGTAGGGCCCTTTTTTGTTTTTAAAATGTTTTACTATATAAATATATATGTAAAATGAAATTTTCTTATTTAGCATTGTAATGTCATGGTTTTTTTCTTCATTTTCTAGAAATAATTTTTTTTAGGTCATATAATTGATGTTATTTAAAAACATTTAAACGCAAACCCAAACTTAAACGCAAACTCAAACTTACACATAATTTACCCAAAATTTTGAAACATAAACACAAACCCAAATCCAAAATTATGAAACATTTATACGTAAACTCAAAAGCCTAAAATCATCTAATTTAACCAAAATGTAAACTAGAAGCATAAATTTTGTTTCATGAATCTAATTAGTCTTTAGTCATCCTAAGCAATCATTATAGGGAATTAATTTAGGATACATAAACTATATATTACTTGAGAACGTGCCACAAAATCTTTTGTCACAACTTTCAAAATTACGTACACAACTTTCAAAATTAGCACATAACAAAACCCTAAGTCTTATGTACTAGGTTACATAAATCAATTTGTATATATTAAAGTCTTAAAATCACTTAAAAGTTATGCACATGTGGAATATTTTTCTGATGTATTTTTGCTTAAGGGGATGTCATGAATATTTTTTTTCAGATGGACATGTATACTATGTAGATATTTATGTTAATATGTACATGTGCAATTTTTGTTGTTTAAAATTTCTAAACTTTTTTTTGAAAAAATGTTTCATGTTGAAGATGTAAATTGAATTTGTTTAAAATTTAAATATGTATGTATAGTGATGCAGGAGCATCACAGGGTAGTTGGCTATCCTGCATGTTTGGGAGATTTGATGGAGTTGTGTGGACTTATTTTCATGTGCGAGGGATTTGGTAGAGTTGTGTGGACCTACTTGGGTCTTGGGTATTGGTTTTGATGTATTTAATGGAACTTGGCATGGTCTTGGTTGCTTGGCATGGACTGGGCGGAGCTCGGCCTTGCTTAGGAATTTGGTGCCTATTACAGGCCGTATAAGTAATTTTCCACAAAATGTTAGAGGATGAATATTTTGGGGATTAAAGAGGGCCTAGATTTCTACCTATGGTTCGAAGCACCAGTCCTAATTCATCCGGAGCTAGGAGATATCACAATTTTACTAAGACATCTATTTTGGGCATTTAATTGTTGTTGTTGGCCGACTTGTGACATTTAATTTATGTGTTTGTATTTAATTTATGTTTAGGGCCGACCTGTGGCTTAGATTGGTATAATTAGGGGTTGTGGGGGAAGTCTTTAGGCATCATTCATCCATCTTGGAGAAGAGGAAGAGGTAGAGGAGCGAATTTGGAGGAGAACTAGTAGCTGTGGCTTGGGAAACAAGGAGATTGCTTGGAGGGCT
>MU224074.1:2942812-2967492 GCA_018584345.1 Thuja plicata | reverse complement strand
TAGATACATTAATGGTTTGAGATTCAATATTCAGGATGAGGTTGGTATGCTAAATATTTCTTCAGTTGAGGATGCCTATCAGTATGCTTTAAGGGCTGAAGAAAAGTTGAAGAGGAAGAATCAAGGTGGTTCCCGAGGGAAGGAGAAGCAGGATTATTCAGCAAAACCAAATGCAGAAGCTGAACCAAAACTTGTTGATCAAAATTGAAGGACAGGTCAAGGTGAATTTAAGGGTACTTGTTTCAAATGTCATGAAGAAGGGCATAGAGCTTATCAGTGTCTGCAAAAGGATGGTGACAGAAGAGCTGCTATTGTGGATGAGGTTGAAGACCAAGAACCTGAGCAAGGAGAGAGTTTGCTAGCTTGGCGAGTACTGATGGGTTAAAGGACATGGGAATCTTGTCAAAGGACTAATTTTTTTAGGACTCGTTGTAAGTCTGGTGGCAAAGTCTGTAATGTGATTGTGGATGGTGGTAGTACTGATAACCTTGTTGCTGAGGAGATGGTTCAGAAACTTGGTTTGAAAATAAAAAGACATCCTTATCCTTATAGGATTGGTTGGTTGCAAGGTGAGCATTCTTTGGAATTAAGGGAGCAGTGCCTTGTTGGTATCCAGATTGGGCAGTATAAGGATCAAGTGTTGTGTGATATTGTGGACATGAACAGTTGTCATTTGTTTCTTGGTAGACCTTGGCAGTATGATTGTAGGGCTATGCATGATTGTGTCAAGAATGTGTTTACAATTGTGAAGATGGCAGGAATCATTCCCTAATTCCCTTGCAAAAGGAAGAGTTTGGTAGAAGGAACCTGAGCATTAGTAGCCGAGTTGAGTTGGCAGATTCAGAAAGGGTTAGAGATCAGCGTGGACAGCAAACTTGTGAGACCTCGAGAATGGATACGAAGAAGCAGCAGCGAAACAAGGGAAATAATGTGCAATTTGAAGACTTGGAGGACATATATGTGAAGAACCATTCCGGGATTTATGTGTTGAATTCCAGACGATGTTCTTCCAGCTATTGAGAACATCTTTTTGCACTTGGGGAGTCTGATGCAGGAGCATCCCAAAGTAGTTGGCTATCCTGCATGTTTGGGAGATTTGATGGAGTTGTGTGGACTTATTTTCATGTGTGAGGGATTTGGTAGAGTTGTGTTGACCTACTTGGGTCTTTGGTATTGGTTTTGATGTATTTAATGGAACTTGGCATGGTCTTGGTTGCTTGGCATGGATTGGGAAGAGCTTGGCCTTGCTTAGGAATTTGGTGCCTATTACAGGCTATATAAGTAATTTTCCACAAAGAGTTAGAGGATGAAAATTTTAGGGATTTAAGAGGGCCTATATTTCTACCTATGGTTCAAAGCATGAGTCCTAATTCATCCAGAGCTAGGAGATATTGCAATTTTACTAAGACATAAATTTTGGGCATTTAATTGTTATTGTTGGCCAACTTGTGGCATTTAATTTATGTGTTTGTATTTAATTTATGTTTAGGGCCAACCTGTGGCTTAGATTGGTATAAGTAGGGGTTGTGGGGGAAGTCTTTAGGCATCATTCATCCATCTTGGAGAAGAGGAAGAGGTAGAGGAGTGAATTTGGAGGAGAACTAGTAGCTGTGGCTTGGGAAAAAAGGAGATTGCTTGGAGGGCTTGCAGGCACAAGTTTAGATCTTCCTGGAGGTTTCTACCATAGTGTGGCTAGAGTTTGGATTGGATCTTGAGGGATCTTGCAAATTTACTATTGGAATTGCATTGTATTTGGCTGTAACCCAGAAGGCCTTACAGCCGGGCATGTTGGATGAAAATATGATAATTCTATTATGAGTTTTGGCATTATGTGGTTCTAAATCTTTTTATTGTTATTATATTCTATTGTGTGGATATTTGCTGGGGGCTAGGACATCTCCATTGGGGATTCTCCTGCCTTGCACTGCATCATATAGATATTATTTTGACTTAAAAACATGTCCTTTTTCAACACATGTACATATATAAATTGATTTCCTACTGAATGTACACATGTATGTGCCCACTTGCAGCAAGTGCACTTTTTATCTCTAGATATTACATTTTTGTCACATGGCTTCTACTGTTTCAGACCCTAGCATACATGGTAGTCAAGCCCCATGAGCATCATCAGGCCGCCATGATACCCTATAGAGTCAAGATAGTCACAGATAGGAGACTATCATGAGGATGCACGTCGCTCTAGCTGCACTAGAGAGGATGTTGCAAAATAGTGCTACCCTCCCTAATAGGGGGAAATTGATTTCCATTCGTATAGAGTTGATGAGTATGATTTAGAAGGCTGAATCACACAATCCATTTGATGATGCATCTATTGATTATTTTTACCATATCCTATCTAGCACTATTACAGGTACTATTGGTTGGAGGACAGTTGATGGGGATGTAACTATTACTCAAGTTAAGAATATGTTTGGGACCCATTACATAGAAAAGAAAGTGGTTAGAGCATATAGGGTCAAAAAATGTATAGATGAGTTAGTAGCTCCTTTTATATATCTGAGATGGTTGATGACCCATCATTTGTGGCCCTAAAAGGATGAGGTGCCCTTATATTTCTGCAAACAATTGTTTGTAGAGTTCCATTTAGGTTATGATGTTGATTAAACAGATTTACCTCCACATGTCGGTTAGGGTCGAGGGAGATATCAGGATAAGTGTAGACAACCTGATGCACCACAATCCCCTAGTAAGAGGGCATTGGTGGGTCAAAACCTTTTGGTTCTTCCAAAAGGTTTGGAGACCTACACTAGAGCTAGACAGGTTGTTGCTAAGGATGCACACATAGATATGTTTTCTAGCATTGCCACCATCGTGACTCAGGTTGATGAGTTTTCATCTAATTGTGTGGGTAGGTACATGCTTAGAACCTGGATGACTGCATGTGTTGATCCTTCTAGTCTATTTTATTATCCTTACATCCGATATGATCTTCCCACTCCATATGAGATATTATGACTACTAGATGATCATCTACGCAACATGAGCTCCATTTTAGTTAGTGATCTCCCTACAACTTACAAGCACATTTCTATGACACATGGGGTTCCTTCGTGTGATATTTGTACATTTGTTCAAGGAGACCAAGTCTTGAAATCCTCCACATGCATCATTCAAGGATGAGGAAATGCAGTGTAATACCCACCTCATAGTTTGCTTTTCAGTTTGTGGATGCCAAACTCTTTTAGGCATTTTTATTGTATGTGTGTCCTATTCCAGATAGTTTATATGATATTTATGTATTACATTTCAGTATGTTATTGATCCATTATTATCATGTTGTATCTTTTGTGTATATGTGTTTTAGGGTTATTTAATGATGCTTATGTATATGTTAGGATTTCATTTTGATTATGATTTTCTAACAATACTGACCTTAGATTTATATGCACATGGATCAATGTATGTTTTGTGTTACTATTTTATGTGCTTGGTATGGTATGGGATAGAGTTGTAGTTACTTGCTTTGACGAGATCCACACGATAACCTAGTCTCAACCATTGTTTGCCATATTATATATGCATGTACATTCATCTTTGTGATGACAGGTTTACAGGTACTGGGCTACGTCTTCCTTGAATTGACAGGAGTGAGCGTGCCCTATCACAATATCTCAATAGTAAGAGAGGGGAGATAGTTTTAAGGTCTAAATGCATACCCTAAACCTTTATTTTATCCTAGAACTGGTCAAGAATCTGATGGACTACCCTAGTGTTTGAATCTGTCAATTGATGTGGATTCATGAGCTTGTCTATGTGTGTTGGGTTTCTGTTTCAGTTGTTTGTCTGTTTCAGTGGTTTATGTGTTCAGATGGGTTTCAGGTGATTTAATGATGCTTTTGGCTTGAATTTTTTAAATAATATTTATGGAAAATATTAATGTTAATTACTACACCTTTAATAAAGTTAAAATATTGATATATGAAATGTATGGCTATTTAATAATTAAATATTAATTAAATGCCTATATTTAATTAATTGATTTAATTATTAATTCTTGACTTAAATAATTAAGATTTAATAAATATTAAATTCAATTAATTATAATTAGTAGTGCAAAATTGATTTATTAAATATTATTTTAAGTTGCATGGTTAATTGATTTATTTAATTAAAATATTCTCACATGCATTTTCAATTTAACGCTTTGTCTTTATATTATAAAGTTGAGTTATGCATGTTTTAAGTGAAAATTAAGAATAAAGATTTTCTTTTAATTATTAATTAGATAATTTATATTCCTTTTAGGGTTTTCACTTTTTGAAAACCTAATTGCTTGGTTTTCTATATCCTTGGATTGAAAGCCATTTTTGAGATTATTTAATCAGAGGAGAAAGGAAAATTGGGTGATGAAGGATTTGTGAAAGCTTGAGAACATTTTGGAGCATTTTTGGAATTCTTCTTTGCTTAAAATTGTGAATTTTATTCCTCTCATTAGTTATTTAGGTAGAATCTTGTTCATTTCAATTCTAGCTTTCATATCCTTGTCTTCCATGCATCCGAAAAGCTAGGATCCTTTATGTGATATTCCTTGTTTGATTATTGTGTGGTTTATGGATTAAAATTGAAGATATGTTCTTATTTCAATTTTGTGCTTTCCTTTAAGTTTGCATGTTAGATAGGTGTTTCTAGGCATAAAGATCTCATTTTTGGGTGTTAGATGCAAAATGGGCATTAGAGTTTTCATGTGAAAATGAATTTGTTCAAAATTGCCTTTAGGGTTTCAATTTGGGAAAAATATCATTTTTTTAAGAAAATTGATGATTATTGTCAAGAAAGGGTTTAAACCTCATATATGTGAATATCTTACCTTGAAAATGAAAAATTCGCCTTTGTCATGTTCTTGCCAAAATCGGGTCCAGATTTGCATGAAAATAAAACAATTGAGTTGAAATTGCATGCTTGAGAACTAAACTCTTCTTGAAAATAAATTAAAATATTAGATTTAGAATGTCTCTTGTTATTATCAATTTGCATGCTTAAAAGAAAGAAAACTCTTTTTGAAAAAAAATAAAAAATAAATAAATAAATATTAAATTAGACATCTTTCTTGTTTTTATCAATTTGCATGCTTAGAAAATCCTCTTAAAGAAATTAAGAGTTATCATTAAATTTAGAATATTTCTCTTGTTTGCATCAAATTGCATGCTTTATTATTTAAGTTAATATTATTGCATGTAAATATAAAATGAGAATAAATGCATGTTCTCTCTTTTATTATGAAAATTAATTAAATAAGATTTTTTTTTAAAGAATAAGTATTTATAAGATATATTTATTTGCATGTTATTTAAGAAAGATTTATTTATTTGTATTAAAATAATTTTGTTGGAATTTGCATGCAATAGTATTCTAATTTTAGAAATTATATTTTTTCAACAAAAAAAAAAAGATTATTATTTTTGAATTCGCATGGAGTGGTATTCTATTTTTAGAAATTATATTTTTTTCAAAAAAAAAAGATTATTTTTTTAGAATTCGCATGGAGTGGTATTCTATTTTTAGAAATTATATTTTTTAGAAAAAAAAAATTATTTTTTTTAAATTTGTATAGAGTGGTATTCTATTTTTAGAAATTATATATATATTTTTTTTAAAAAGATTATTTTTTAGTATTTGCATGGAGTGGTATTCTATTTTTAGAAACTGTATTTTTTTCAAAAAAAAAACTTATAATTATATTTGGTTTATAGTAATTATTAAATAGATTAATTTATATGAGGTGAATTTTATAAATTGGTCTATATAGGCTTGATGTGCATTTTCTTTGGAAAATTGAATTATATTGTTGACAGTAATTTTATCAGATAAACTAATTTGCATAGTGTTACTATAAGTAAGTTTATCACTAAATTTTATTGCCTTTCTGGAATCGTACTCATTATGTGATGATGTGTCTTCTGAGTGACTGATTAAAAGATTGTGTGTTTCTTTCCCTTTTACAATACTGCTATGTGTCGGTTGTCTGTGGGGATTAGTTTGCTATCAGGGGGTAAAACCAGAGGTTTGAGTTTTCTGTCTCTATGATGTTTTGTATATTTCAGTGCATGTTCATGTTGTTATCAATTTTGGGTCTCAATCTTATTACCCAACCTGATTTGTCTCAACTAGTCTTATGTGATCATGTGATAGTACTTTATGTGATATTGGTTAATTGAGAACCAAGAGTTCTTGTGTGGGCAAGAACCAAATTTGAGAGTTATGTTCTTCTCTTTGATATTGTTTATGATTCTCTGAGGGTGTATCCCTATATAAGTGGGAGTCATTGATGGGGTTTATGATATACCTTTATGATGTTCTTTTGTGAACCTAGGGTAGGTTACCTAGTTGTATAATAGGAGGTGGCTTGCAATAAATTTTTGGAGCTCACAAGTGGTTGCTAGGATTGTTTATTGTAAGTAATTGTAACAAGTGATAACATAATAAATTATTAAGATGCATTAGTATAATCTAATAAGATAATGCCTCACCCATGTTGGAGCACTATTATAGGCTAAGCTAGAGGATGAGATGATGCTTTCCCCCTTGTGAGATGTGAGTTTGGGCATAGTTAGTGGCCTTGTCAGTTTGAGAGGTCATTGATGCCGTGTATGGTCACTTGAGTGTCGGGATCCAGTGAGAGATTTCTAGGACGAGACTCAAGGGTTAGACGTATATGATGACACCTTCTTATATACAGCATAGGTTATCCTATGTGTGTTAGTTACCTCTAGTGTTGTTTAGTATTCCTTTTTATGGTTTATAATGCTTCTAGGAGCTTCCTATACTTTTCTTTATGATAGTTGTATACCTTTGATGTTTAAATTCTTGTTGTATACCCATGTGTGTGGGCTTGTTATTATCTCCTCAGTACGGTGGGAGTAGACCTTTGGTTCCACACGATCGGCTGGTAGTAATTCTTATTACCATTGAGATCTGACATTCGTCTTCATGCTTTGATGATTCTTCTTCTATCTTCTTCACCTTTTGGAAACTTATGCAGTTTCATGAGTTGTATATTTGTATCATATGTGTATATTGGTTACCATCCTTTTGGAGGACATATTGTATTGTACATTGTTATGTATTATTGCATACCCTATGGCATGTGCAGTGGATGTTGATTTAGTTGTATATATGGTCTTATTATATGAGATGTATATTATTGGATTCGGTTGATGTATTCTTTATGTTAGTTTTTTTTTATAGTTGTTCTCGTAGATTATTTTTCTTAAGTAATTCTACGTCAAGGAACCCTCGAGTTTTGTAACCTTTGTTGAGTTGTACTAATGTGTTTGTCATGTTATCTCATGTGTTTCTTCCACGTTGTTAAACTTATTATTTATAAACATTTAAAAAAAAATTATTATCCTTTTATCTTGGTTGCATGTATAGGTTGGTTCTCCTAGGTTCCCTAGTGGGGCATTACACAGAGGTAGGTACCTCTAGACAGAAGGATGTCCACATACATCCTACAGCTCCACAACAGAGTGTGGATGATCTTACACCACCTCGACAGCATACATAGGCTCCCCTATATCAGACACCAATGACCTCATGATTTCACACTAGATTCTCAGATTTGCTTATGGATGAGGGCATTAATCCTGAGACAGTGTCCTTACATTCTTCTGAGTTATCTAAAATTGGATGTGCATTACACCAGGTACAATTGAAAGCATTTAATTTAAAGATTCAAGAACAATTAAGTAATTTTATATTTAATTTATTTATATAAATTAAATTTATATATATTTTAAATTAATTTTAACTAGGTACATGACAGTACGAGGGGAATTGCATATGGAGATTTAGAGGAGCTTGTTGAGCTGATTCATTGGGATATAGATGTAAAATTTATTTTAAATTATTTTTAAATAGTTTATTTGTTTCAAGTTGAAACATGTACATTTAGAAAAAATCTTGGTCTGGATAAACATATTAATTAAATTTGTTTTAAAATTGTTATGTATTTACATATACAAACTTAGGTCCAGCGGGATGAGGATCAACATAGGCCTGCACACAGTGGTGATCATGGAGGTTATTGATCTATATTTACACATGAGAGATCTAGATTATATACACACATGTGTTTTACATTGATAAATAGTACATACATTTACATTGTTATGTTGATATCTAGACATATATGTATTGATATGTATGTGTTTTGTATGTTGATACATTGATATTTACAGGTCCATTTACATTGTTATGTTGATATTGTACATGTGTTTTTTATGTTTTATATGTTGATCTATATCTAGACATTTGTACATTGTTACATGCATGTTTTATATTGATATATATATATATATATATTGATGTACATATTTTATTTTAATGTAATCATATATATATATATATAAGTCCATTTAGATTGATGTACATATTTTATTTTAATCTAATCTTAGATAAAATTATGTAAATTTTCAATAGATAACAAATCAAGATCAAAATTAATCAAAATCAAGATTGAAAGTGATCTTTTATATAACAAAATCAATCAATATATATATCATTTAAATTTACCTAATCAATAGATTTAACCTACATACTTAATTTAACAATTTTTCTAGCAATTATTCATACTTAAAACTGTAACACCCCAAAATTGGCACCTAATAATCAATCAATTTTGGTGCATTTTCTTATCTTTGAAGTCCTATTGTATTAGGCAAATTCTTCTCCTAATTTACTTTAATTGACTGAGTTTAAAATGCAGAAAACCCAAATTTGCATAAATCTGACAATACATTTAAATTCCTAATTCTCAAATGATTATTAGCTAAAATCCCTATGATTAATTGATTTAATCCTAAAGTCTTAAGTGCTTTTAATTAAATCAATTCCACCCCCTTGGGCTAATATAAATAAAAGGAATTGAAAGGTTATTTAATTATTAAATGAATTATCCTCAAAAGGGAATTCCATAATTCCATATGAAAGGACACTTATGTATCAATAATTCATTCTTTTATTTTAATAATCTTTGCTTATTTGTCTCAATTGAAGAATGAAGAGACAACTATTTCTTTTCAAGAAACTCTTCATCATCTCTCCTTGGTTTTCTATAAATTGGACCTCTTTTCTTCATTAGAGAAGAACTTTTGTTTTGAGCATCATTACTATAGGCAAATTTAGCTTTGATTTTCATACTTTTAGCTTAATTTGTTGCATAATTAGTCTAATTTCAATTGGAATTGACATTGTTTAGCTTTCATTTATGATCTATTTGTAGGGGCTAACAATTCAATCTTATGCTTTAAAGCTTTCTAGATTCATTTGCTAATCCAATTCTAGCTTAAAAAGCATCTCTTTAATAGATTACAAGCATTTTCCTTTCTAGACTAGAAGCACTTAATTTCTTATATTAATTGCACTTTTATTTCCATAGCTTAATTGCATTTCATTCTTAGACTAATTGCACTTCATTTTCATAGCTAAAATCATGTCTTAATTCATAGATTAACAACACTTTCTCATGAACTAGATGCATATTTCTCATAGATAATGGCTTTCTTCATCTTCTTGCACTATTAAATCCTCCATGTTAGCAATGGACAGGTTGTTGGCTCTCATTCTGAAGGTAAAATTCAACAATCACATCTAATTAGGAGGCAACAGGTCGCTTCAATCACATTTGCAGAGCAAACAATTCATGTTTGTCTTTGTAAATCCATTGATTGTGTAAGGACTATGTTGCGTTTGTGTTGAATTAAGAGGTCTACATTCATCATACAACATTTTGGCGCCCACCGTGGGGTAGAAAAATCAATTTCTGGCCTCATTTTTAAATCTGTTGACTGTGTTTTTTAGACTCTGCCGTGCGTTCGTACTACACTGGTATAGATTATCGCGTGAAGTTTTGCTCTTGCTGCGCAAAGTTTTTCTCTAGCCGTGCAAAGTTTTACATTGAGCCACATGAAGATTTTCTTTTCTTAGCACTTTCTCATGCGAAGAAATAGTTTTCTCACATGCTTTGAAGCATTTACTCGCGCGTGTGGAGTACTTTCTCACGCGAACTTTCACTGACAGTCATTTAAAATGTAAAATTTTTAATCTGTTATTTATCTGTTCTGACTTCTATTTCTGCTCTGATTTTTCTGTTTCTGGTTTTTTGCTACAGCATAATAGTGGTTTGTAGGTTTGCTTGTCAAAGGATAAAACATTCTAACAGTTTTCTTGGAGGATGATAGTCAAAGACAATATTAAAACGTCATGTTTGTTTACTATTTTTCATTCACATAGTCTAAATACGGCTTCGTTAAAATTTCGTAAGGATCCCGATAGCAAAGTAGGGAAATAGGCTCTTCATTACATGGAAGTGATGCCCATGAGTGAATCCAAAACCTAGATGTTGCTAGCATGAAGGATACTTGGGGAAGCAAAGCAAGATAAGTGAATCTTTAACACTTCTACTTGTTAGGGGATTATGCTCTTCTCTCTTTGAGAGAATCAAAAACCCAAAGACTTGTGGATTTGGTGGAGTGAAACTATCTCAGTGATGAACATGCTTGATGTGTTTGGGTGAGGTGAAAAGGTAGAGAAGTATGCTCTTTTCTCATTGAGAGAATCAGAAAATCAAACCCTTGAATCTGAACCAAGTTGAGTCCCCTTTACAGGGCCTGCCGGAAGTTGAACCTCCGAGAATGACCCAAGTGAGTACACACCTTTCACCGATGATTCCACCTCACTCTAATAAGGTCTTCTTTGTTTTAGTATAAAGAACCCAAAGACATAGTAACTTCTTTCTCATTGATTTCAACTATCATCATGAGAAAGCCTTGTTTGTCATACTGAGCAGCGCCGCTCCTAGCCTTGCTTGCAAGGGTGTGTGACTTACAAGTGTTGGTGTGGTTGCGAGGCCCTAGCTCTGTATTAGAGGCACCGGAGGTTATTGTGAATAGAAGCCTATTAAACACTCTTTTAGTTAGATTCCTACCCGATCCACCTCTGAAAGGAGGCATAATCTGTTCACAGGGAGAGGGAAGAATCTCTCCCCTAGATTCTTGACATAGGTATGCACCTGGATGTTTGAAGTGGTATATGATGCTGGCCCCTATTTAAGGGTTACCTTTGAAAATATGTACTTAGTCCTTGGAAACACCAAAAACACGGGTGCTCTTTCGGGAGTGACACTGCTGTGTGAGGTGAATGCATACACATAAGACAGTGGGGCATAGATTTTGTCTTCTCAACCAATTTTCTTTGTAGGGATAATTGAGTGTTTGTTCTCAAGTCTTAAACTATCCGTTCTATCATTCAAACAAAGACTTCCCATGTTTCTACCAATTTGCTTTGTCCTTGGTGGAATTGTTTTCAACTACTGTTTGCGTCACTACTTGATTGAAACTTTGTGTCTTTAAACGAATGCTTGTCACCTTGAAACAGAGATTGCTGAATTACATTGTCTTAAAATTGTCTTAAGCCTAGATATCTTGTCAGAGAACAGTGCTCACTACGTCTCAAAACCTGGTCTTTACCTTGAAACTGAGTTGCATATCTATTTTATCTACCTCTTGTCTGGATTTGAGTGTTTGTTCCTTTGTTGGCTGCAGATTGAAACTAGTTATTCTGAAATGTAAGCTGACTGATTCATACTCAAACTTGTCTAGTCCCCTTGTCTCCATTCTATTTCTTATGTTTTGTACCTTGCGACATGATAGTCATTACTCGGCTATTCTAGCCATACTTTCGACGAATCGTGTCGGGTGCATCTCATACCTTGGCTATTCTAGCCTATTACCTTGTCTTTTTGATACCTTTAGAGACACAGTTCTAAGTCAAATCTTAAGTTTCTTCTTGTACTAGCTTCGTCTATGCCTGTTACAACTAGTAGCAGTACTATCTTTCCTATATGAGGTTCTGAAATAGTTCAAAGTAAACCTAACAATCAAGGCAAAGCTCATTCTGAACCTGTTATTCAAGTGAGTAATCAAGAGGGATCATCACGTTCCTCTTCCCTATTTAGTGTGGACTTAATTCTGAATCCTAAACTACTCTTTCAATTTTATTCTAATCTGTTGTTTCAAGACCAACATCATCCTTTTATCTCAAAGAAACCACCTATTTGGGTTGATCCTATTAACGATTCTCATCACCTTAGTGACCCTTTTTCACAGTTCAATCCTTTTGAATCACAAAAGAGCACATCAACTGCGAGTTCATACTCCAACACTACAAGAGTGCATACAGACCAATCTCAAGTTAACAATATGATGTATCCTTTTGATTACACACAAGGCCAAGACCAATCTCAACAAGAACAAGGTCAAGAGCAACACCAGGGTCAAGACCAAACTCAAAGTATTTATGAAATTCTTGGCAATGACGATGACCCTATCACTCAAAATGACATAGACGCAGCTAAGTCTAATAAAGCTCTTATCAAAATGATGGAGATACTCCTTGTAGAAGACAAAGAAAAATACTTCCTAGAATTAGCAAATCAAGGAGTTAAACTACCCACAAATTTCCAAGTAGACACACTTATCGCTAAGGAAGAGGAAATTGAATCTTCTAAGATGCATAAGATGATTCATGACATACAAGGTCAACTTACTTGACTTATGAAAGAAAAGGACAACCCTACGCAATAGTTCACAATGGAAAGTATATGTCCTTTTCTGTTTGATAAGAGTATTGTTATGCAACCTTTTCCCAAAGGTATAGAACTTCCAAAATATGACTAGTATCTAGGCACCTCTGATCCTCAGGATCATTTGAGAGAGTTTGGTGCCTTTTTAATGGAGTTTATGCATGATCAAACATACTTGATGCATCTTTTTCCACGAAGTTTAGGTGGGCCCGCTATGGAATGGTTCTCACAATTTCCCACTGGAATCAAAACTTTTGACTAAATCGCTAATCTTTTTATGCAACACTATTCTCACAATATTCAACATCTTGTTAACATAAGGGATCTTTGAAACCTTAAATAGAAGCAAGGGGAACCATTCTTGACTTTTCTCCAAAGATGGAGACAACTTTGTACAAAGTACCCTCACAAAATACCTGAGTCTGAGAAACTTGACATATTCTTGGATAATCTCACCCCTGACTTCGGGTGTCAAGTCCAACTTCAAGGTCCCCTTAACTTCGATAGTATGATTAAACAGGCTATGAGAATAGAAGCCTTTATGGTTAAAAAAGGCAAATTGACTTTATACAAGGATAACAAGCATAATTCATCATCATCCAAAGACAAAGGTAAATTCCCCAACAAAAATAGAGATGTTGTGAATGATGGGGTGGTCAATAACGTGAATTCAACTTCTTTGAAACCAATCTTTAATCTCATAGCGGGTATACAAGTGACCAAAGCTATTGAAAAGGTTGTGACTAACAATCAACAACCATCTAAATTCACTAGCAACAAACCTTGGATGCCACAAACTAAGCGTGAATTTACCCCTCTAGGAGATACACTTGATGTGGTTTTCAAACCTTTGGTACAAGGTCACATGCTTAATCCTTTGGAGAAATGTTTCTATGATACACAACCAAGACCTTCTTGGTGGAAGGAGAATGACTACTATGAATATCATCAGAATAAAGGTCAAAGGACTGCTATTTGTTAACAACTAAATCATAAAATTCAAGACATGATTGATGACCAAGTCATCCATGTGGGGGATCATAATCAAAATTCAGATCATCAAGCATTCAAAGACCCTTTCCCTCGTCATGAGAAAGGTGAATCCTCCAATGCTCAGAATAATAATGCTAAAGTTAATTATGCCAATACCACTTACAATAATGTGATCAACATGATTGAACCAATGGGAGTAGAATATTGCAATATGTTTTCTGGCAAGGGAAATGGGAATGTTTTTAAACCCAGGACCCTGTTTTTCATAAAGGGTCCTAATTCTCAATCTGAAACATCTCGAGATTGTGTGAACATCATTACTCGATCTAATGATAGAATCACTATAAAGGGTCCTAACCCTCCTGTTACTATGTCTGCATTAAAACAAACTACAAATAAGACTATTGTTGGTTCTACCAACAAGAACATGAAGGTGGTCCCAATGCCTCCTGCTGCTAGTTATAGCATCCTTGACCAGCTTCAAAGGACTAATGCTCAGATAACTATTTTTAAGCTATTAAAAATCTCGCCTGCTCATAGGCAGATTCTGGACAAAGCTCTCAACGAAGCTAATGTCCACAAAGATATCAACTTGGATCAGTTTCAATCCCTGGTGGGTCATTTTCCCTCGCTGCATTACTTATCCTTCTCTGAAGAAGATGAATTAGTCACCCGTACAATGCTCCTCGGCACATAGAATTCATGATAGGTAAGCAGTTAGTCTGCCGCATGCTCATTGATAATGGTGTTGGTCTTAATATTTGTGGTGCTCATTTTCTTACTCAACTGGGTTATGGCAAGGATCACATAGATGCCCGCAAGAAGATTACCATAAAATCTTATGATGAGGAAGAGAGAACATCTAAAGGTCTAGTTGTGCTACCCATTCGGGTTGGTCCAGTTGAAAGAAATGTTGTATGTCAGGTGCTAGACCTTCCTCTTGCGTATAATATTTTTCTAGGAAGACCGTGGATTCATGAGATGCAAGCAGTTCCTTCCACATACCATCAGTGTATAAATTTTTCTTTTCAAGGCACAGAGGTGACTGTTCCTACTAGCCAGGGATCTTCTTATAATGCTCTCACTCAATCAGCTGATAGTCTTGTTCCGACTAATAGAGAATACACCAAACTCTGTGATGCCAAGCTCAAAGATATGGAATGGACACTAAAACTCACAGATATGGGCATGGGGGGATATCAAATGGAGCCCGTACTATCATTAGGTGCTCTTCCCCTGTCTCCTAAGTCTTATGGGAGACCTTCTAAACAAAATAAACCACCTATTACTTCTGAGGTAGTTCTTGACGGCACATTTGTAAAGGCTAAGATACCATTGGAAGACAAAGATGAGGATAGTGCTGTCAAATCCTGGCTTTGTAAAGGAAAGAATACAGCTGAACAAACTGCCTTGGCTCCTGAATTGAATCCTAATAGTGAGGGTCTTAAGATTATGAAATTCTTTGGGTACAAAGGAAAGGGCCCTCTAGGTGCAAATGGCGATGGGTTAGTAGAACCTATTCAAGCTATAGGCCAAAAGAAAAAAGATACTACTAGGTTAGGTTTCAAAAAGGTTATGTTTCATCTAGGAATCAATAAATTTGTGCCAAAAGTAGAACCGACACCAAAACTTGAAAGTACAACTGTAGCTGATACTATACAAGATAGCTCGGATGAGGATTGTTTTCCTTATCCCATTCCTCCAGACCTGGCAGCATTCTTTGCTGAGCTAGATAAATTTGTACCATGTTCATGTACAGCAGAAACAGATAGTGATTCTGATCAAACTACTCAATGTGAGACACTCACTTATGAACAATAGAAAGACTTATAAGATCCTAACTTCAAAGGGGAAAGGTACATGCCACAAGAATCTCAAGAACGGTGGACACAAGAATAGACTAGTATTACTAGAACTCAAAAACCTTCATGGTGCAAGCACCCAAGTCAGAGTTCAGAAACAGACTCTCACGAGTATGAGTTTGATAGTTTGTCAGTAGGATCTTGTGAAAGACCTCTTGATGTGAGTGAAGAGTCTAGTGAAAATCATAATGAGTTTGAGTCCGTAGGTGTTGACATGTCTTCTACTTAGGTCATTAGGAATCAAAAGGATTTGAACACACCTTTGGATGAGATCAGTCTAGATCCCCTCTTACCAGTTAACACTTTCAATAATGACTATACTATGGATGCACTTGAACCTGTCACATCTCTTTCCCTCCAACACCCTGAATTAATAGACTGGAATTCTTCTTCTTCATCCAGTGAAGTCCTTACATTCTAGAATGATTACACCTTAGCCTGTTACCTTCATGCTATTGAGCCTGTGATGTCCTCCACTAGTGAAGCAAGTGTTAACATGACCAAGGCTGATATCAAGTACCTTAGTCAAAAAATTAAAAGAAAAAAGAACAAGTGCTCTGATGGTGAAAACCACATTGTGGTAGTATCAGAGTCCAAATAAGTAAAAATAAAAGACGTACCCAAAGGTGAAAACCTCTTTGAGGCACCTGAGGGTTAGGTACTTAATTCACTTTCGAGTCACTTTCAGGAATGCTCATCAGTGTTAATTGAGCCTACTCAGCCAATAAATTAGGGAATAGAGGAACATCCACATATCATTCATGTGGCCAAGTCATTATCTCTAGAGGAACTTAAGGAATTTACAGAGTTTTTTCAAGAGAAAAAGATAAATTTTGCATGGACATATTCGGACATGCCCAGTGTGGATCCTGATCTCATTATGCATCACTTGTCAATATCACCAGGTGTGAAGCCTGTTAAAAAAAAACTTAGAAAGATGCATCTGCATGTAGCATTACTGATCAAGGCAGAATTGGAAAAACTTTTGAAAGCTGGGTTCATCCAAGTGATTGATTATGCAGAGTAGATTTCTAATATAGTTCTAGTAACCAAACATGAAAAATCTATTAGGGTCTGCATGGACTTTAGAGATCTAAATTTAGCATGCCCAAAAGATGATTTTCCACTCCCCAATATTGACATGATCGTGGACATGACAGTGGGATATGAGATGTATTCCTTAATGGATGGCTTTTCTAGTTATAATCAGATCAAAATTGTGCCAGAAGACCAAGAGAAATTAGCCTTTACTTGTGCATGGGGTATATTTTGCTGGAATGTTATGCCCTTTGGTTTAAAGAATGCAGGGGCTACTTATCAAAGAGCTTTTACAAAAATATTTCATGATATGATGCATAAGACAATGGAGGACTACGTGGATGATACACTTGCCAAAAGTATGGATAGGAAAACACATCTCACTAATCTGGTTCCTATACTAGATTGTATGGAGAAATTCCAATTGTGTCTAAACCCTACGAAATGTGCATTTGAGGTTACTTCTGGCAAATTACTAGGCTACATTATTTCTGCAAAAGGAATTGAGGTAGATCTAGAAAAGGTACAAGCTATAATGGGGATGCCACCACCCTGTAATATCAGACAAATCAAGGGTCTCCAAGGTCGACTTTAATCTATCAGATGATTTATCTCATAGTTGGCTGATAAGTCACAACCTTTCACCAAAACTCTACATAAAGGTGTGACTTATGACTGGAACAAAGAGTGTGAACAAGGGTTTCAACAGATTAAACAGTATCTAGCTAATCTACCCATATTGATGCCTCCCATTTAGGAGAAGCCTTTTATCCTATATATCTCAGCAACAAAAACATCCTTGGGTGCCCTCTTGGCCCAAGAAGATCCAAACCATAAAGAAAGAGTTGTTTACTACATTAGCATAACATTGGTCTCTTATGAAATGAAGTATTCAGTAATTGAAAAGGCTTGTTTAGCAGTGGTGTTTGCTTCCTAGAAGCTACAACACTGCATGTTGACTAACACTATGAGACTGATTTCAAAGATTGATCCATTGAAATACTTACTCAGTAAAGCTACCCTCACAGGTAGACTGGCAAAATGGGTCATGCTCCTTAGTGAGTTTGATATTATATATGTTGAGAGAAAAGCTATTAAAGGACAGGCAATTGCAGATCAATTGGCTGAAGCACCTCTTACAGATCATCAACCATTAAAGATGGAATTCCCTAATGAGTCCATTATGCTTCTCACGCATCAAACATGGACAATGTTTTTTGATGGCTTGTTCACTCAACAAGGCTCTGGAGCTAGAATTTTGTTTATCAGACCACAGCAATATTCCTTACCTAAGGCATATAAAATAATGTTCCCTTGTACTAATAATACTGCTAAATATGAGGCTCTGATTAATGGACTCAAGATTTCTATCGAATGGCGAGTGGATGAACTAAAATTCTTTGGAGACTCACAACTAGTTATCAATCAGATCAACAATGACTATCAAACCAAAGATGAAAAGTTGGTACCCTATATAAGGATGGTTGACAGTCTTAAGAACTATTTTGCACATGTCACTTTTCAAAAAATTCCCCAGGTGGATAATAAAGCGGCTGATGCTATGGCTACTTTGGCTTCTATGTTGCAAATACCAGAGAATGATTTCAGACACGAGTTCCTAGTGGAGACATTATACTACCCTGCCTATGACTATCCTGACTCCCAGATGGTCTATTCAGTAATTAGACATGATCCGTCTCATTACCACCACATATACTCCTATCTCCATGACCAAACTATTCCTAACACCTATACTAGAAATGAAAAATGCCATCTAATTCGCAATGCTTCACGGTACATCATCGTAGCAAATGACTTGTATAGAAGGGGTCTAGACGGTACCCTCCTTAGGTGTCTAGAAATTGATGAGTCTAAATGCATGTTAGAAGAAGTACATGAAGGCATTTGTGGTTCTCACTCAAATGGCCTAACACTGGCTCGTAAGCTTATTAGAGTTGGTTATTATTGGCCCGATATAGAGAAGGAAGCTACACAGTTTACCAAATCTTGTAAGCAATGCCAACTTCATGGGAACTTGATTCACACTCCAACTAAGGAACTCATTCCCTTTATCACATTTTGGCCATTTCAACAGTGGGCTTTCGACTTAGTAGGTCAGATATATCTATCTTCCTCAAAAGGACACAAATACATCATCACTGCTACAGATTATTTTACTAAATGGGTTGAGGCAGTGCCTCTCAGTGTAGCTGATGGAAAATCTATAGCTATGTTTATCTTAAACTACATTATTTGTAGGTATGGTGTACCTTCCTCTATTATCATAGATAACGGGCGACAATTCAAGAATAAATATCTGACCGATTTATGTGCTAAGTTCAAGATCATCCAACATTGGTCTTCTATTTATTACCCCCAAGGTAATGGGCAAGCTGAAGCTTCTAATAAAACAATTCTCAAGATCTTGCACCATATGGTACATAGGTTTGGAAGGGATTGGCACCTCCAGATAAATCCAGCTTTATGGGCCTATTGCACTAGTATCAAAACTCCAATAGGGGCCATGCCCTTTGCTTTAGTCTATGGTGCAGATGTTGTACTGCCTATTAAGGTTGAGATTTCCACATTGCAAGTCTCTCTAAAATGCCTCATCACAGATGATGACATCCGAATATCTAGGCTTCAAGAGCTTGAGTTACTAGATGAATGTTGGAAGGTGGCATTCGACCATCTCAGAGCATACCAAAAGAGGATATCAAAGAGCTATAATAAGAAAGTCAGACCAAGAGACTTCCAAACAGGTGATCTCATCCTAAGAGAGAATCCTAAAAATCAACAATAGCAGACTCAGAAAGGGAAGTTTGAGCCCAACTGGCTTGGTCCTTATATCATTACTACAGTATTTGGGTCTGGTGCTTATCAACTCTCCACTACAGAAGGTGAACCACTCAAAGATCCTATCAACACTCTTCACCTAATGAAATTCTACAGTTGAGATATCTTCTGCATGCTCATGTACATACTTTATTTCTGAGAAAATCCTAAAAATTGTAAAATGTCCTGAAAAAATGATCATCTTAGTGAAAACCTGGCAAACAGGCACGTTGATGTATCTATTATCTTGGTGAGAACCTAGCAAACAGGCACCTTGATAATATCCAAAAAAAAATTAAAAAATTAAAAAATACAAAAAAATAAAAAATGAAAAAGAACAAAAAATTGAAAAACTAAAAATTCAAAAAAAGTGAAAAAGAGAAAAATGTGCCATTGATGAAAACCTGGTAAACAGGCGTCATGGTAGCAAAAATAGATTTCTGCCAAGATGGTGAAAACCTGGTAAACAGGTGCCTCTTGTTTCACAATGCTTTATCTGTCGCAGCATGTCTTGGCTTTCTCGCAGTTTGCTTTCCTGCTTTAGTTTACTTTCCTGCTTTAGTTTGCTTTACTGCTTTAGTTTGCTTTCTTGCTTTAGTGTGCATTTTTCTCTCAGCCGTCTTCAAGATTTTGCTCGATCTCCCATGGATTGAAATTGGTCATACTTGGGGGCATGTCCTTGGTCTAGGGGGCATTGTCTTATCTTTTGGAGTCCTTCTCCTCTTGCATCGATCACCAGTGGTTCTCACTGCGTCTGCGTGCCAGTGCCTCGTGACACTTCATCTCTTCTTGAGGTTCTCTTTTGCATCAATCACCAGTGGTTCTCACTATGTCTTCCTACTGATGCTTTGATCTCATTATCGATCCTTTATGCTTGAGAATCTCTTGCGCAGTCACCTGTGATCATCACTAAGTCTGCCTACTGCCACTACATTGTTGAGATTTCTTGCATCATCCCGCTATCCATTGTGGCTCTACTTTGATCCATTCATTAATTTGGGGCATGGATCCCCACTTCAATCACTCTTCAGTTTACACTTGAGTCAGTAATCTTGTCAGTCCTGAAGGACAACTCTCTACTGGCACAAACTGGTGTTTTTCAACACCTTAATCAAACAGTGTTTTTCAACACTCTCTTTGGACACATCTATGTTTTTCAACACACTTTGGATATCTCATGATGTAAACATATCTCGATAGCAATCAAATACAATGCACTCACAAGCACAATGGTGTTTCTCAACACCCTAAACATAGACACATCTGTAAATCTCAAAACATGCTGAGATATGATTGACTCTTTCTTGGTGTGATGTCTATTCTTATGAATTTCATTGTTATTTTCTTTGTCTACTGCTTGTTGGTGTGGTTTTGATGATCTAGCAATGTCAAATAAATAGGGTGTATGTGATAAGAGCTTCTACATTAAGGTGGAAAAACCTCACATCCCTTGATCTTGTTTATTTGTATGCCATGGGGAGGTTAGAACTATCTCCTTGACTGTTATTGCTATGCTTGTTTACTTGTGAACTATTACTATATCAAACTGGAAACAATGTTTAGGTCACCTTGGCTTTTGTGCCTTTGGTGCTTATATTGGCTTCCTATATTTTATTTGATGAATTTCATATTCATATTCTTATGGTCGCAGCAGCACCAGTAAGGATTGTATTGACTTCGATGATCCAAAGCACCCGATGATTATAAATATGATGAGTCCAACAACCAAAGTCCTAGGATTGCATTTAGCTTAGGCTTGCATCTGCATTGTAGGCTTGCATTTGCATTTTAGGCTTGCATTGTAGAAGTTTTGGTGCTCTCTTCATTTTTCTTCTCATTCTTCAAGGTCTTCATCTTTCATCATGGTTCTTCTTGACTGCATGAGTGTCCGATCCTCATTCTTGATTTTTGTGCGCATCCTTCTTTGGCTAGTATCTATTGAATATTGTGGAGACCCTGCAAGAGATGATTAGTACCATTGCATTCCATTCATTGCATTTCCATAAATCCATTTGCATACATATATATCCATTTTCCATTTGCATCCATTATAAGCATAACTCAAATCATACATAGCAATTATCCATCTAACATTTACCATAGCATTTTCATACATCAATAAAACATATGCATAAACATTTGCATTCCTAATTCATACATTTAAATCATATAGGAAATCATCTCATACACAAATCTAAAATAGTATAAATACATGTACAATGATGCCAAAAAATCAAGCTCATATATATATATCGATCGGTTTGAATATACAAGGGTGCTACTTGAGCACGATGGGTCAAAATGGTGATACAAAATACATCACAACCTAACCACCTGGAGGAGGTGGAGGTGGGGGCATCCCCTACTGCTGTGGCGGTGGACCCGCTGGAGGTGGTCCCGTTGGAGGTGGCCCTGCTGGAGGTGGTCCCTATGGAACAGCCTGAGCGCCAGCATACTCTGAGAATGGAAGAATCTGATCTACAACCTCAAGAACTGCAAGAGTATACACCGCATATTAATAAGATGCCTGAGTAGCCTCATATCTGATGTCCAACTATGTCCTAGACAGTGCCTCTCACAGCTCTCAGACCTCCCGGTCCTGCTTAGATATCCGTGTATCTCAGATGACCACCTAGATATTGAGTTCATCTCACTCCCTCTACATCTGTCTCACTCTCTCCCATGCTCTGCGGAGAGCCTCCTATAACTGGGCCACCTGGCTACCTGCTGGAGTGTCAGTAGGAGTTGCATTGGCCATGGCAGTGTCATTACCCTGATCTATAGTTCTATCCTGGCCACCACTAGATCCAACACCTTCATCTGATCCCATAGGCCTCATAGGAATAGCAGTCTATTGTGTCCATGGCCGTACCACTCTATATGGCTGCTGTGGCTATTGTCCTACAGGAGGAACTTGCTCTGCCTGTTGCTGTGCTGGTGGCTGCCCCATTGGAGGAATTTGGCCTACTGGCGATGTGAACCTTAGAAATGGATGAGCTAGAAGTTGATCTCTATATGCAGGAGTCACACCTGCATCTATAACTGCTGCCATGTAATCCCATCGAGATGGCGGTATCTGGGCATCTATCATGCTACGCCCCCTATCCAACTATCTCTGCCACCCCTTCTTCGTCTCATCAATGAATTGGGCATATGTGCAATACTCTAGTGATACATCCTACGGCCTCCCAAACTGGTGCAACACACATGTAAGTAGGAATCACTCGATGACCATGATGGTACGCCCTATCAGAGGGTACGAATAGAACATATACGACAACTCATGACGAGCATCATCCTAGACCTCAGTAGTGGCCCATGGCCGCCATATGACTACAGCCATATCATCTATCTGTCCCCACCACTTCTTAGTCTTACCCAGCATGGGCTAGGTCATCAGACCAGCGTATCTATAAATGTATGGCTCTAGTGGCTACCGTGTATCCTAAAAAAATGGCCTACATACGGGAAGGTGCTCCCAGGCCCAGATCTGCAATATAACCACTCCCGCTGCCATAGTGCAGGCACCTTGATACACAACCTCATGCATCTCATGATACATTTGGGCTAATATACACTCACCCCATCCATATGTCACTGTAGGAACAACTAGCATCTTCTAGAGTATGATGCCCTAGCCACACTCCAAACCGTGCTGACCACGATCAGGTACCAAGTGACAACTCAAAAACAACGCTAGAATAACTGCCAATGGATGATCTTGGCCATATGTGTGTATCAACTCCTCCCAGGAGATAGCCCAACCCAATACCAACTAATCTTGAAATATGGCCCTCAAGGCCTGTGTCCCATCTCTCGGCTGCATGCAATACTCAACGCGAGCTCCATGGAAAGGTACCCTCAGTATCTGGTATATATCCTTTGGCATCACTGTCATCTCTTCTAGAGGAAAGTGGAAGGTATTAGTCTCCAAATGGAAATGCTCAACTAAAGCACCAAGTAATCCGTGATTTACCCAAATATCGGGTACATCACGTAGATATGTCAAACCCAACCCATCAATGTGGGCTCTGTCAGTATCTGATAACCTCTGAAGCAGCTCACCCATAACAGGATGATGGGATCTGAAATTGATATCTGGGAGATCAACCTGCAACACAAAAGGACAAAAATGGGATTAGTACCTCAACAATGATGATTTTCAAAGCAAAGGACAACACATGCAGCTACGAAATTACTCAACATGCAATCCAACTGGTTGACTCTGCGATGCAAGAAATTAAATTTTTCTGGTCTTTTTGCCTTCTCTCATGCGAGAAAACTATTTTCTCATGCAAGGAAACTCTTCCGCTAAAGATTTCACATGAAGCAGAATCTCTATGCGCATGAGATTCTAGCAATCTCGCGTGTCTCGTGCTCAAACTTTGCATGAGCTGGGGTGAGGGTCTCGCGCGTGGAAACCCCAAAGCGCGCGAGAAAATAGTTTTCTCGCACGAAGGGCGATCATCCCCAGTGCGAGGAAACTATTTCCTCGTGTGACACTTGGTAAACATTGTCGTAAAATGCCTAAAATATGCTACTAACAATAAAAATGGTAAATTTTTTGCAGAAATACAAGATCGTGTTATGAATACTCACAGGTGCGTCATACTCTGTTGGTTGGTTGTGCCGTCTGGTGCACTCAAATAGATTCATATGTATAGGAATGCTCTCAATATCAGCTAGAACTCTCCCCATCTCTAAAGTCAAAGGTGAATAATGATTTGAAAATGACCCCTCTGGGCCTTATATAGTTGTTGACCTAATTTTTCAAAGTGCTCTGTTTTCTGTGAAAATTGCACCCTTGGCTAATCGGACTGTTTTGGATCCATTTTTGTGATCAAAATCAAAATCTAACACTCCTAAGTAGCTCAAAATCATGTTTTAAAATCATGGGACTGATGTGATCAGATGCTTGTGCAGTGACTCTTCTGATGCTGGTTCCTTGTCAGGATTATCTCTAGTCATTATTTTCTCAGCTTCTACAATCTTTTCATCAAAGTCAACTCTAGTAAATTCTAGTCAACTATGGTCAAACCTAATCAATAAGACCTCTCGATCGCTCTAACACGATTATGCTCTCTCTTTATCTATCTTTTTCTGTAATTTCTTGCTCTCATCTTTATGATGTGTCTTCTTTCGATTTTGCTCCCAAGGGGGCAGGATTGCATCATTGAACCTTTTCACATTATTCTCAAATCAATTTGAATCTAAAGTCCTGACCGCTAGGGGCATCTCATCACTTGGGGCATATTCAGTTTTTCGTACCTTATGGTCAAAATTGGATATTCCATGATCTTGAATCTCACATCTCATCATCTATCTTGCTAGGTATCTGAGCAATCTAA
>MU224074.1:2921958-2941574 GCA_018584345.1 Thuja plicata | reverse complement strand
TTCATTTTCATAGCTAAAATCATGTCTTAATTCATAGATTAACAACACTTTCTCATGAACTAGATGCATATTTCTCATAGATAATGGCTTTCTTCATCTTCTTGCACTATTAAATCCTCCATGTTAGAATTGGTCAGGTTGTTGGCTCTCGTTCTTAGGGTAAACTTCAACAATCACGTCTAATTAGGAGGCAACAGGTCGCTTCAATTGCATTTGCAGAGCAAACAATTCATGTTTGTCTTTGTAAATCCATCGATTGTGTAAGGACTATTTTGCATTTGTGTTGAATTAAGAGGTCCACATTTAGCATACAACAAATACATTTAACCTTTAATCAATCTAGATCTAATTTCAAACAATCTTTAATAAAATCAATAGATAATCTAATTGAAATTGAAAAAGTATCAAGTTCCTCAAGGTCTAATCCCTTAAGATTCAATAGAATCAATATAAATTCAATCTAGAATCATGAATTTGAAATCATTTATAGCTCCTAATACATGTACTCTGGATCCTCTCTATCCTTTATTATCTCCAAAAGGTTTTCATGTTCTTCAATAGTCAACTTCCACTTTTGGGTTCCACGTCCTTTTTTTGGTACAGTCTCAAACTGCACTTTTGTCGCTATAACCAAATGACTATAATGTAGAACTCTTTGGCCAGGCATGTAGTCAATAAATTGAACTCCATTTTTTTCAATCTTAGCTTGTTGATAATAGGTTCCTTCAATAACAAATGAACCAGTTGGATATTGTTGTCCATCACAATCAACAATTTCTTGCACCAACTAATAATAACAATCTAATGGATGTTGTCCCAACAAACGGATCATTCACTTGGACAAATAAGAGAGCTAATTTTGCACAAATAGCATCTAGACTTGAGAGGTTCCTAATTTCACAAGATTGGAAGCTTATAAATTTCCAATTTCAATCATAAATCCTATCTCTTCCAGGTTCTGACCACTTTTTAATATTGCTAACTATAAATAATGCAGTTACACCCAAGTGCCACAAACCCTCTTTTGAGTTCAAGAAAGAATATGGCTTTGACACCCACACTTCATCCTGCTGTTAAAACAATGGTGGGTTAGCTCTCCATTTGTGGACAGTTCAAAAATGCATTAGTTTTCCATGAAACTCAAATATGTCAAAGGCCACATTAAAAAATGGAATGAGCAAGTGTTTAAAAATTTTTTGCAGCAAAAAGATTTAGTAAAGCAAAAATTAGCAGACATTTATAAGCGGACCATCCACCAAGGTATGGATAATGACACATACCTCAAGTAGAAAGAAACATAGAAAGAATGGGAAGATTTATGTAGTAGGGAGGAAGAATACTGGAGACAAAAATCCCATGAGTTATGGCTTCGAGAAGGAGATAAGGATACAAAAATTTTCCATGCTCCAACCAAGCATAAGCGAGCAGTCAGCACAATTTTCACCATCACAGAATATACTATGGGTAAGGTCCTAACAAATGCTCAGGATATCCAACAAGAAGGGGTCAACTTCTACAAGAATCTCCTTTCCCCCACATAAGATCCCTCCCCATCACACAAGAACAACTAGATGAAACACTAGAAGCTATTCCTGTATTAATCACAAAGCAAGATAATGACATCCTAATGGACCCCTTCACTATTTAGGAAATCAGGCATGTGGTTTTCTCACTTCCTCCAGACAAATCTCTGGGCCCAGATGGTTTCACAATATTATTTTTCCAAATTTGCTGGGAGATTATTGGCTGGGAATTGCTAGTAGTAGTAGAAGAATCATTAAAATGCAAGGCTATGCTGAAATACTTTAACACTACAAACATTACTATCACCCCAAAGGTAAAAAAACCCATAAACATTTATAGATTTATGCCCCATCTCTCTTTGTAATACAACTTACAAGATTATAACCAAAGCCATCTACTTGAGACTCCAACATCTCATCCCATCAATTATACCTCAAGAACAAGGAGGTTTTGTCCTAGGAAGGGAAACTATGGAAGGAGCCCTAGTTTCCTATGAAGTCCTCCATTTGATCAATGAAAATAAGTCCTGCAACTTTGTCATTAAACTAGACATGATGAAGGCCTATGATAGGGTATGTTGAAACTTTCTCTTTCAAGTCCTTCATCGGTTTGGGTTCTCGAAGAAGTGGTGTAAATGGATAAAGGCATGCATTGCAGGGACCTAGTTTTCAGTCATCATTAATGTTATAGCAGTGAGCTTCTTCTCTTCTACTCAAGGTGTTAGATAGGGAAACCCATTGTCTCCCATTATGTTCATTATAATGGTAGAAGTATTGAGTAGGACAATCAAGAAACAACAATCATTTGGGTTTGGGACTGGTGCTCAGATTGGAAATATAGGCATATCAGTTACACATTCTTTTTTTGTAGATGATACATTACTGTTCGGTAAATCCCATGTGAAAGAAGCTAGGAAAATTAAATATGTTCTAGATCTATATTTTGCAGCCTCAAGGAAGAAATTGAATGCTAAGAAATCACAAATATACTTCTTCAATACTAATTAGATAATATTGGAAAGGATTGTATGAATCTTACAATTTTCAGCTGACATACTACCATCAACATACCTAGGGATTCCTTTCTTTGTGGGTAATAATAAACCAGGCTTCTGGTCCTTGGTCATCAAAAGAATAAAAAATAGAGTTCCAGCCTAGAAGGCTAGGTGGTTATCTCTATCGAGAAGAATCCTCCTCATTAAGTATGTTCTATTGGCTATCCCCAATTACTATCTTGTTGTCCTTAGAGTGCCATCTACCATTATAAAACAAATCCAAAAAGTAATCAAATAATTTTTATGGACAGTGAACATGAATAATGAAAAGAAGATCCTTCTCATCTCACTTTAGGATATGTCACAAGGACCAACTAGAGGTGGGGTAGGACTACGTGACTTAAATAAAAAAAATAGAGCTTTTGGGGGAAAACTTGTGTGGAAAATGTACACTAAACCATATAGTAAATGGTGCCAAATCATGCAAAAAAAATAGTTGGATAACCAAAACTTGTCAAGAGTTCTTTCTATGACAGATTCACCAAAAGGATTTGCAATCTGGGACTTCATGATGTCAACTAGGGAATTGGTTCACAACTATGTCACATGGGAGGTAAACAATGGATCAAGTGTTAAATTTTAGAGAGACTCTTGGAGTGGCCAGCCAGCCTTGTTTTCTCAGGGAATCCCACATGATATCATAAACATTACAGAAAATAGATGGGGCATCTACCTCATCAACTACATTTTAGCTATCAAAAACTATTCAGGAAAAGTCATTCGGAAGAACCTGGATGAGATAAACCTTACAATACAAGATTCTGAAACACTGAGAAATATATTTACAAATAGGTAGATCTACTTGTCATATAAAGTAGATAGGCTACTATGGGCCCCTACATAAATGGAAATTATTCAATATGAGAAGGCTACAGAATTCTTCAAAACTTAGATAGTGATAAGTCCTAGGCACAAGCATATAATTTTTCTGGAATCAGGTTGTTTTGCCTAAGGTAGGGTGTTTTGCAAGGCTAGGACTAAGAAATAGGATTCTCACCAATGACCGGTTACAAAAATTCCACATTGCACAAGCTTTCAAGTGTAAACTGTGTGATGATCAAATTGAGATGGTTGATCATCTGCTATTGCAATGTCCCTTTGCATATGAATGTTGGACATTTGTCCTTAAAAAACTATGTTTCTTCACGCCTCTCCCTAATAAACTATGGGACCTATTTCAATCTTGGCCCAAATTGCATCAGGGCTCACTATTTACAAATATTTGGAAGTGTACACCAGTGCTTATTGTATGGTCGATCTGGTGGGAATGAGATAAAAGGATATTTCAAAATGAGCAGTCAAAGCTAGAAATAGTTATACAAGGGTTAGAAAATTCAATTACGGAAGTTGCAAATGCTAGAATCTTTAGGTGCAAATACAATATAGTTTTGTCTTCATGGGATAGAAAAATCATGAGAACTTGGGGGAACCTCAACATACCATTGGGATGGGGACACACTAAAATTTTTTTGGGCCAAGTTGATAGATCAAATATCAAATGGCATCCTCTCAATCATCAAATAATGAAAATAAATTTTGGCAGCGCATCACAAGGCAACCCGAGAATCTCAGGCTTGGGTACATGTATCAGGGATTCATAGGGAAATTTAGTCACATTTATTTCCTCCCCATTTTCAATAGGGTCAAATAATATAGCAGAAGCACAAGTAATGCTTGCAGGGTTAATTCTGGCAAAACAATGTGGATTAACAGACATACATATCGAAAGCGATTCCATGGTTATAATTAATGCCTGCATCAAAAGAACTATCCATAAATGTCAATTAGAATACATTTTGAAGAAAATTTGGCGATTATTGGAGTGTTTCCCTAACACATTCCTCTCTCATACATTGTGGGAAGGAAATTGAGTTGCAGACTACCTTTCCAATTTAGGTTGCAATGGTATGGATATTATACTTAAAATGCCAAGTTTGATCCCAACAGAGATGTGTGAATTAGGCAGGTTACTGGAGTCTGAAAAATCAAGCAAATAAACCAATGATGTATATAAGGTATACCCATAGCTTCATAATATATAGGCACTAAGATATTATTTTCATTCACCAATTTATGGCATCATATACATACTCGAGGACATGCGGTTATGACAGTGGGCAAAGGTACAAAGGTGAGGTAAGTTAACTAATAAAATTTTGATGTGACAAGGTGTGAGAGCTCAATAATAGTTCATTTATAATCTCCCATGTGGAAATTGGATTCCAATATGGATAGAGATCTTTAAAAGGCTCTGGGTAGATGCCAAGTCGACAAAGGAACTACATCTATTTATACATATTTAAAGCAACAAAGATGTAATGACCAGTAGTTCAAAAAATGAAACCTAGCCTTATTATGGTCATCTTCCTCACATATGTGTATAATTCAAGGTGGGATATGGATTACCAGTTTCACATGGCTATTCAAAGATGGAGCAAAGCCCAATAGCCAAGTACAATAATTATCAAATCAAGTTTGAATGCCATCAGATTCCACTCATTCAAATGCATCGTTGACACCACTAGAGTATATCGCACACCTATTTAGACCCTTCACAAAACAATATATGTCATAAGAATTGGAATTTTATGATTATGGCAGAGATATATATTATTTGTGAATCTTGTGCTACCGTCCATTCAGAATTATTACCAAAAAACTTCAGAATTTGGCTACCGCCCAATATTAATGAAGATGTGCTTCCAATGTTCATCAATGATCTGATGGCTCCCGCCAAATTGCCAAGTAATCCATTATACCCTTAAAATCTTAAAAGAATTTGTGACAAATAGAAGCCCTTAATTTAGTCTCGTAGTGACTAAATAAATTCTTACCTTTTGGCGACCATGCGATAAGTTTGAAATCCACTTACCTTCCGACACATGTCTCATTGATCATTTATTTCTACATTGCATAATGGAAAGTTGAGTCATCTCCTAAATCTGGCAACAACTTGACTGTGCTTTTACCTCAAACCGCATATGGTTAGTCACAAAGTCTCGGTAACATTCACTTTACTGGCATCCTTTCTAGAGACCATGCAACTAAACCTTTGCACAACTTACTTAACCTTAGACTCATCTAGCGATTATGCGACATAAAGAGATCATGATGTCTTGTGACAAACCCTTAGCTGCTGATAATTTTCTATGACATCATGACCTATCTGTGGGTCCCTTCATATACTGCTGACCTATTCACTGATCCCGCGACTACGTGATACAAACTAAATCATTAAGTCTGAAAATACCAAAGGAATATTCTAATTTTGAGTGAGACTATGTGACACAAGCTAATCGCCAAGTTTGGAAGAAAAAGGGAATATGACATTCAATTTATATGACTAGGCGATTAGAATGTAACACATGACTTAAGTGAATCAAAAAGTAATAGCAAAACATAAGCGAAAAAAAACTTAGGGTTTCTTTTCAATTCTGAACACCAAACAAGACCTAGGGTTTCAAGGTTTTTGCACATTCTTATAGATTTGGACTTGAAAACCTAAAAAACTTTGACAAGGAAAAGGTATAAGAACTGAGAGACTTCTTCTTTAAACACAAAACCAGAGGGACAAGACCATAAAATTTTAGGGAAACTAGCCAAAACTGGGAATACAACCAACAGTGGCTCTAATGAGGATTGGCTAAAACATAGTTTATGGCTAAGAACCATAGAATCTCTGGTTGCAGACCACAACAAAAAATAGAGCAGAACACCAAAAATAGAAAGGGAAATATTCACAGAACCTACAAACAGGGAAAGGAAAGACTTACATATGATACATATTTACTTGTGCGCTACTTTGATTTTTACTTAAAGAAAGGCTTCAAAAATTTCCCATGCACAGGAAACTCAAAACTTTCTCCCTCCATATTTTTCAATAAATATGAGTCTTTGCCAAAATGTTCTGAAATAATAAAAGGTCCTAGCCATAAAGACTCAAATTTTTTGTTCTTACCTCTGTCCTGTGCCCTTGCATTCTATTGGAGAACTAAGTCACCAACCTAAAAATTTCTGTCAGTAGCCCTTATGTCAAACAAATGCTTCATTTTTTGGTGTAACCTTATGTTCTCTCTCTGACTATCTCTCCTTATTTCATCTAATTCTATCAACTGCATCATCTTGTCTTGCATCTGGTCAGAGACATCTAAATGTTCTTCTTGTATGAATTGGTAAATAGGTAGTAGATTGTTAATTGGAAACCTTTCTTGTAAACCATATACCAACTCAAAAGGGGACTTACCAGTTTCCTTCTTGAGTGTTATCATATTAGCCTAAGGAGCTAATTTCAATTTTGTGTGCCATGTTTTCTTATTTTTTTCCAGAGTCCTCTTCAATATCTTCAATATGCTTTTGTTGCTAGACTCAACTTGTCCATTAGCCTGTGGGTGATATCGGGATGAGTATGATATTATAATCTCGTATCTTTCATAGAAACTTGTCATTTATTCTGATTTGAAACTCATAGAATTATCCATTACTAATTTAATAGGCACACCAAACCTGGTTAAAATGTTATCCATGAGAAACTCAGTAACCACCTTTCTTGTTGCTCTCCTAGTAGGGATAACTTTAATCGATTTAGTAAAGTAATCAGTGGCAACCAATATCCAGCTATGCCCTACACTATATTTCTCTTGAGATTCACCAGTAAAATCAATCCCCCACATAGAAAAAGGAGCCTCAATGCTCACTGGATTTAGCAACAGATCACCTACGAATTTCAATTTGTTGGAAAACCTCTGACATGGTTGACATTTCCTGACATGAATATACGTATCTTTGAACAAGGTAGGCCAATAATACACTACCCTCAAAATCTTATGGGTGGTGGTCTTAGCAGAAAAGTGACCTCCACATTCCCCTTCATGCATCTCAGTCAGAACTTTCTCAGCGTGGTATTTGTCAAGGCACAACAATAGTATGCCATTCTTATCTTTCCAAAAATAATCTCCTCGGATCAAAATATACCTTTGAGTTTGTAATTTTAGACTCCTCTTTTGATTTTCAGACAAATGATTAGGGCACTTAGCATTTTTGAGAAAGAAAACAATATATGTATAATATGGTTTCCTTTCTATACTAGTAATAGCTTGGTCATGTATTTCTATTTGGTTCAACTGTACTAAATCTAGGTTCTCTTTTGTCATAATTTTTTCCAAGCCTTGTCCTCTTATTAGTTTGGTGATATCAATTTCAAGGTTGAATTCTTGAATTCTTGTAATCCACTTACATCTCTTACCAGTAACCTCTGACTATGTAAGGATATCTTTTACTGCTGAATGAGGAACATAGGCTTGCACCTTAGCACAAACCAAGTAGGGCCTAAAAGAATTTACATCTTTTACCAATGCATAAGCCTGCTTTTCCATTATTTCATAGTTAATCTCTATAGCCTACAAGGATCTACTATAAAAGGCTATGGGATGTTCAAATCCTTGTTCATCCTTTTGAAGCAATATGGCAGCAATCACATGAAATGAGGCAAATGAAAATAATGAGAAAGGCTTAGTGTAATCTGGAGATTTCAAAACTGGAGCCTCTTGCACCGCGTCTTTAATTCTTTCAAATTCTTGCTGAGCTTCTTCATTCTAAACAAACTTAGCATCTTTTTTTAGCAATTTTACAATGGGTTTAACAATTTCTGCAAAATTGACTATAAATCTTCTGACAAAATTTATCTTTCCTAAAAGGATTGCACACCTTTTAAATTCTTTGGAGTAATTACTCTTTGAATTTCTTCCACTCTCTCAGGGTCTATCCTTACCCCTTCCCTAGACACTATATTTCCAAGCAACTTCCCCTCTTTGACTGCAAAGTTACACTTCTTAGGATTCAGTGAAACATCATATTCCAATGCTTTGTTAAAAATCTTACCCAAGTGATCACAATGATCAATAGCCCTTTTGGAATATGCAGTCAAGTCATCTTGATAAATAACCATGAATAGATCTATAAATTCCTTGAAAGCAACATCCATGGCCCTCTAAAAAGTTTCCACTGCATTTATTAATCCAAAAGGCATTCTAATATACACATACGTTCCCCAAGGAGTAGTAAATGCATTTTTATACTGCTTTGTTTCTTTAACTAAAACATGGTTGTAACTTGAAAAACCATCCATCATGGACAAAAATTCACAACCAATCACCTTATACAACATTGCTTCCATATTTGGTAGTGAATAGTTATCTTTCAATGAAGCAATATTCAGGTTTCTGAAATCAACAAACAGTTTGATGTCACCATTTTTCTTTCTAACTGGCACTAGATTTGATACCCATGTTGTATGTCTAATGGGTTGGATTATCCCAACATCTTTGAGTTTCATCAATTCTTGTTGCATCTTGGGAGCCAACAAGGGGTTAATAGGCCTTTTTTTTCCTGAATGGCTTCACATCTGAATTCAAAGGGATTTCATGCTGAAAAAGGTCTTCTCTATATGCTTTCAAGTCGTGATATGTCCTGCCCAAAAATTCACGTCAAAAAATGCAACAACTTTTTTTTTTTTTTTAAAGTAAAATTAAAGTCAAGAGGGTCTAAGGGGGATCATGACCACTATTCAACATCCCTTATACCCAAATTCAATCCAAGGTTTATAATGTTCAAGGTTTTAGGTGAAGTACCTGTCTTACTGAAAGATTATTCAAGTTCATAAAATGCACTAGGATTACCCCTTAGGAACAACATAAGGGCTAACCCTAGCACAAAGGAAAACTAGGTTTGTCTGAAAATTGGTCTTAATAGAGTTTGATGATGTGATAGAAAATTTTCTCCTATGATGGCTTCGAAGAATCTAGTTGTGTACATAACCCAGATACAATCTAAGTAAATCTCCCTACATCTTACATGAAGAGTCCATTTAAAAGTTATTTCGTAATATTATTTTTAAAATGATCATTATACTGGCCACATATAGTGATGTTATAAAAACAACAATATCAAGGTATATTTTTTTATTTTTTTAAATATTATTTAACTAAATTATTAAAATGCTACGCTATAATGCATTAAGGGTTCATTTCTCTATTTTATGTAAACCCATGTTGATAAAAAAATTTGAAAAAAAAGATTTATCACGTATAAAATTTTAATAAGTTTTTCTCTATTCTAGAGTATAGATATTGTTAGATTGAATTAAAAAGATACCTTATTACTTCTATAATTATTCCTAAGGCACATTTATTTCCTAGTGATATAATAAGTTAAACTTAAGAAATTTCATTCTTATTTAAAGTATCTTCGGCAAAATAAGAAAATTCATTTATTATCCTTTTTATTAAAATACCAAATCATACACCTCCTCTAATAAACTAAACTCATCTACTAGAGTCAATAAGGGGTAAAATAAAGAAAATATCAAAATGATTTTCCCCCCCACAAACTCACTTTAAAAATATTCCTCCCTTTGACCTCCTTTATAAAAAAAATAAGCATCTCTTACAAAAGGGGTCAACATTCCTTTGAATCCCTAACCCTAATTCAAAATTAGGATTAGGGAAAAAGAATGGAGTTGTTTTCTTTTCTCCTCTCCTCTATTCTACCCATTTTCCTCTCTTCCTTCCATAGCCACAAACCCTATCCTCTATTTCTTCTTCCTTTTTTTTTTCTTCATGTTGCAGGTCTGAACGAAGAACAATGGTGCTAGGATGGAAAAATTATACATATATTCATATATATGTATATACTCACACTCGGTATATATATATATATATATATAATCTTAAATTCACAGGTCTACATTATTTTTTTTTCATGATGCAATGTAGTAATGGGGGTGACGGTTAATTTTTAGGTTGTGTGACGGCGGCAAGGGAGGTGGGGCAGGTCTGTAGCCGCACAGCCACCAACACAGCCACAGCCCACGGCAGTGATGCCCACAGCTGTGCATGGGGGGGTCAGCCGCCACAAGGGGGGTTTCAAACCCCACCCTCCTCCCACTGCCATTCCATATGGAATGCGGGGGAGGCAGGGGTCGCGGCTCTGACGCGGCCCTTTTTTTTTAACTTTTTTTTTAAATTTTCTTTTACATTAAACACAATTTAATATTCAATTTCCTATATATAAAATGATTTAATTATTATACCTTTTTTAAAAATGATATTATATATATATATATATATATATATATATGAGAGCTGAAACAAAAGACAACTTGATACAGAAACCAAATTTAAAAATAATCTTTTGGGTATATTTTTGTAAACAAAGGTAGATATTAAGGTGAGTAATACATTAAGTATTTTAAATGAATATATTTTTTTTAATTTTCCAGCTTCATAACATAATGGAAAGCAAAAGAGGATTAACAGTTTAATGAGATACCATCTTATTTAATCTTACTTTTTATTTCCCAATTGCAGCAAGCTAACTTGCTTATAACAAAAAACAATATTAATATTGTATTGTGGTAACTACTCATATCTCCCTATTTTCTGATTTTCAACTTTCATATTTTTTTTTCCATGACTTAACTAAAAATGAAATAACTATATGAAGAATGTGTACATGCTTGAAAAAATATGTTTTTCAATATATCCTATGAAAGAGGTACACATAATGTAAAATTTTTATACAAAAGAACTAGTATTTCAATATCTGATTTTTATTTTATTCCCTTGTTGACTAATACATATCTCTTCACCTAGGTTTATTTCTTTTCACATTTCTAAGTTGCTTTAATTCTCATCTTCATAGAAAAGGGAAAATTTTACTAAACTGAAAACTCCAAATATTCTTTCATAAAGTTATCAAAGATAACATTCTTGTACATCCTCAATGCTGCTTTTCTTTTACATAAATGGCTTCTTCCTAAGAACAAGTAAATTAACTATCAGCCTTAAAGGCTTATTACAATATCTTTCCTTTACTAAATACATTGCTAACAAATGCCTCATGGACTTTACAAAATCATGTTGATGATGTACATAAAACTAATGTAATTTCTTTTCTTCCATGATCATTTCAATCTTCTATGTAACTTCAATCTTCACAAATCTGCATAACAACAAGTACAAGGGAAATCTCAAAACCATGGGGCAACTCTCCACCCAACCTAGGCCTCTTATGAGTCCACCCCTGAGCTTGGGGAACCAAAAAAAGGTAGGGAAACACTCATACAACATCAAAAAACAAAGAACTTGAAACATTTACATAAAACTCCAAAATCCAAGGCTATTACAAAGGATCATTCAAGGATCCCACTTGGGGTGAAGTGGACAAAGTACCCAAGGGAGAAAACCATCCCAAACATAAAAATCCTAGCCTTCACATGGCTATCTAAAACAAATTATTTCACATCTACAACTCAATAGCTACAAACCCTTATGACCCCCAATGAAGCAACAATGAGGCAGGCTTCATGGAGCCCATACTCCATGGTTTTTCCCTCTCCTCCTTGAGGAGAGACTCTACACCAAGGGTTTTCATACACCTCCACCCCCAAGACTACTCTTCCCTCCCAAGGGTGAGTGAGTCTTGATACTCCCATTAACAAAACATGCAAAGAAAGACAAAGGAAAAACTTGCAACAACTTCAAAACATCACACTAACAACTAGATCCAAAGCATTCAACAAGTCCATCAAGCACACCAATAAACATATATCAAGAAAAACATAGTTTACATGAGAGAAAGAGAGAGTTGCATAATGTACACCAACCTAAGATCCAAGCTTAAGGATGAAAGTTGAAGAAGAGCTCCCTTTTAGCCAAATCCTTCCTTCCCAAAATCTCCAATTCTAGAAATGTCCCTAAAATTAGGGAGTGGGTGTTCAGACTTTCCAACTTGTAGAGTCCCCACAAAAAATCCCTCTAGATGGCTCATGGGGAGAAGAAAAGTTTTCTCATTGGTCCCTCTTCCCTACACTCTTACACCTTACCAAAAATGGAACTAAGAAAGGAGCTTCCAAAAACATGAATCATGTCTTAACACTAATGTGGAATGGTGTTCTACCCAAGTCAAGACTCACAAGAGTTGATTTTCGTCCAACTTGGGAAATCAGATTTTTGGAAGGGTCACATGGTCAAATGGGGGCTATCCTAGGTTTATAAAGCCCCTTAACTATTGGTATAACAAGTGGGCTACCTAAAAATTACCCCGAAACACCCCTGGACACTCCACAACCCCTCTAAAAGTCCACTCTAAAGGGAATTTCGAAATTTCAATGAGGTGATCACACTCCCATCCCCCAACCCAAGGTATGCATATGGGGATTCACCAATTTACTAATCTAGGTGGGTGGACAACCATTCCCAAGCTGACATGTCATGGCCTTTGGTACAAACACAAGTGTCAAGTGACACACACAAAATTTACACTTCACTAAGCCATGTCATATCCACTTTGGCAAAACTCACAAGGAAACTTAGAAATACATTTAAAGATTATTCTACCACAGTCATCCACATACATTTATGAATAAAATTATGAAACAACGAGGTTTTGTCTTTCATTAGATGCAACCTTGGCTCAAACTAAGTTCACAATTCTCTTTGTTTGGTTCCCTGGATAAAATACCATGGTTTCTTACCTGCACACTCAATTCAAATATTAGTAGTTTGAGAAAATAATTATGCATCATAAAGAGATAAGAAATATTTAGTATATAAGGACATCATCAATATACTGAGTTATTACTAAAGATCACAAGATTATTTAATTCTCATTTTAATCATTTATCATAAGGTAAAATTCACATTGCAATAAATTGAAATTCAACATTTAAATCAAATAAATCCAAATCTCATCAATAACCATAACGTAATCATAATGAGTTTCCAAATCAATAGTCTCAGAATAAAGGTTTATAATAGAAAACATATTATAGTCCATAAGGTGCATCATGAAGCATCATGTGTCCATACATCCAAAATAATCAAATCCACAGCATAAAGCATAAAGTCCATAATGTCTATAGTGCATCAAAAGCAAAGTATCATATGCTAAATCTATCATAAGTAGAAAACTAGAAAGCTACGATGGGGTTCGGGGTGAGGCCTCACATCTTCCCCCCTAGGCTTGAACTTCTTCTTGGAGTTCATCAAAAAGATGGGGATACTGAGCTCTCATCTGCGCTGCATCCTCACATGAAGCTGTAACCTCATCATAGCAATCCCACTGAACCCTAACCTGGTCCAGCTCTCAGCCTCATAGGCCTAGCGTCTGGCATGCCAAAATGTGAATAGGCTCCAATGATAGCTGCCCATCTGACTCCACCTGTAAGGCATCCCAATCTATAATGTGAGACTCATCATAAATATATTTTCTCAAAATAGAAACATGAAACACATTGTGGAAGTGTGACAGTCTAGGTGGCAGGGCTAGATAATAAGCAACTAGTCCTATCCTCTCCAATATCTAAAATGGTCCCACAAAATGAGGTGCAAGCTTGGAGCCCTTCCAAAATGGATTGGACTCTTGTGAGGCCGCACTCTCAAGAAAACTCTATCTCCGACCATGTATACCCGATCTATCCTCTTTGCATTGGCATACTTCTTCTATCAATCTTGTGCATCTAGGAGATGCTACCTAATTAAGGCTACCTGCTACTCCATCTCTAGGACTAGCTATGGTCCAATGGTAACCATGTCCTCAATCCTATCCCAACTCAAAGGTGTCTTGCAAGGCCTACCATAAAGTGCCTGATATGGTGGCATACCCAAGGATGAATGATGCCCATTATTATAGGCACACTCTACTAAGTGCAAATACTCTTCCCACTTGACCTAATGATCCATAACATACATACAAATCATATCCTCAAGAACCTAATTCACCCTCTCAGTCTGCCCATCTGTCTCTGGGTGATAAGCTGTGCTAAAATTGAGCCTAGTGCCCAAAGCTGCCTATAATTCTCTCCAAAAAGATGATGTGAAGAGAGAATCCCTGTCAGATATGATCTTCTGAGGAATGCCATGCAGTCTGACTATATCCTCAAGAAGACTTTAGCCACTGCTGGGGCTATAAAGTGGTAAGAACAGGTGAGAAGTGTGCCACTTTGGTCAATTTATCAATTGTCACCATGATAACATCATGGCGATGAGATGACATAGAGAGACCAATGATAAAATCCATGGATATAACATCCCACTTCCACATAGGTACCTCATGAGGCTAAAGGAGCCCTCCAAGAAGACCATGTTTGGCCTTCACCTTCTGGCATTCAAGACACCGAGCTACTAACTCTGCAATGTGCTGCCTCATACCTGGCCAATGATAGAGTTGTCTCAAATCAGCATGCATCTTCTTAACTCTAGGATGCGCCACATAAGGGGCTCTATGAGCCTCTAGCATAATGATATCACACAAATCCGTAGAAGAAGGTACATAAATGCATCCTATATGATGTAGTAGTCCATTAGACTCTAAGGAAAACTCTAAAAATCTACCCACAAGGGGTCTTTGAGATCGGATCAACTAACAAACCTCTAAATATAAGGCATCCTTCTACAAATTGTGTAGTATACAATCCCTCAAGTCTATACTAGTGATCATGGAAGATAACTCATGTTGCCTCCTACTCAAGGCATCAGCGACCACATTCTCTTTTCCTTTGACATAATGGACATCAAAGTCATACTCACATAAGAACTCCATCCACCTCCTCTGCCTAGCATTAAGGTTTGGCTGAGTGAATATATATTGCAAACTCTGATGGTCTGAATGAAGCTCAAATCAATGTCCCAAGAGAAAGTGTCACCATCACACTAAGGCATGCACTATTGTCGTAAGCTCAAGGTCATGGGTAGGGTAATTGAGCTCATGAGTCTTAATTTTCCTAGACTCGTATGCTCTAACTCGCCCATCCTTCATAAGAACTACCCCCAAACCATCCAAGGAAGCATCCGTACAGACTACAAAGTCCACTGTAGGCTCTAGCACTGCTAAAATAGGTGCACTGGTAAGTTCTTTCTTGATTTCCTGAAAGGCCCTCTCGCACTTCTCTATCCAATCAAACTTCTTTCCCTTTCACTGAAGGGATGTGATAGGGTGAGCCACTCTAGAGAAACCCTGTACAAACTGCCTATAATATCCTGCGAGACCCATGAAACTTCTAACCTCGATCATGGAAGTAGGTGCTAGCCAATTCATAATGGCATCAATCTTAGATGGGTCCACTGAGATCCCATCCCCTGAAATAACATGGCCTAAATACCAGACCTTTGTTCTGAAGAAGGCACATTTAGAAAAGCTGCCATACAACTGGTTATCCGTCAAGCACTATAATACTTGTCTCAAATGCTCCTCATGTTCCTTCTCATTACAAGAATAAATGATTATGTCATCAAGGAACACAACCTCAAATCTATCAAGGTAAGTGCAGAATACCCCAGTCATGAGGCTCATGAACACAACAAGGGCATTTGTAAGACCAAAAGGTACAATAGTGAATTCATAATGTTCATATCTAGTCTAGAAAGTTGTCTTGTGGATATCACTCTCCATGATTCTCAACTGATGGTAACCTGATTTAAGATCTATCTTGGAAAACACATGGGCACCCTACAACTGATCAAACAAGTCATCAATCCTAGACAGTGGATATCGATTCTTAATGGTTAATTTTTTTAACTGCCTGTAATCCATACACAATCTAAGTGATCCATCCTTCTTTTTGACAAAGATAACTAGTGCACCCCAAGGAGAGACACTAGGTCATATGTGCCCCTTCTGAAGGACCTCCTCAAGATGAATCTTGAGCTCAATAAGCTCATTAGGAGACATTCTATAAGGTGCCCTAGATACTGGTGCAACACCTAGCACAATGTCTATATGGAAATCAACTGCTCTATGGGGAGGCATACCGGGTAATTCTAAAGGAAACACATCTGCAAATTCCTATAAAATGGGATGGTCATCATGAGTAGTTTCCTTTTCTATTTCCTCATCCCTATCAATGATTGTGATGGAAAATAACTGGCACCCTTTTCACATGCACCGCTTAAGCTGCATAGCATAAATCATACGAATGGATACTGCCCTCTGAACTCTAGGGATTACTATAGCATTACCATCATCATCATCTATACATTCTACCTTCTTCTATCAACAGTCTATCTTGGCCTTGTGTGCAAAAATCCAATCCATGCCAAGTACTATCCCATAGGATCCAAGAGGAGTGATACGCAGATCTGAAATGGTGGTCATGGAACCAATCTATATCTGGAAATCCTTAACTAAGGAAGTGATGGGTACTCTAGAACCTGAGGCTAACTCTACCTCCCAAATAACTTCCTGTCTAGCTGCCACTAGCCTACAACGCTCCACAACCAATGGAGAAAAAAAAGAATCTATAGCACCTGAATCAAATAGAATAGTAACTCTGTTACCTCCAGTCATACTTGTAATCTCAATCATAGTAGCCTAATGTTCTACCTGGCAGTTGTCAACCACTGCAAAAACTCTGTGGGACCTACCCATATCACCAACAGTGGGCTCTAATGCTATGGTATGTTTTCCACCCCCTTGAGGGCATTCTCTAGCCAAGTGCCCCATGGCACCACAAGAATAACATGGCCCTCGAGTCTGAAACTGGGTACCCTAAGGTCTAGAATACTACGAGCCCCCTATCCTGCTAGAACCACTATAACCACCCCTGAAGGATTTCTATGTCCTAGATGGGGGTGTTGATGATGCTTGTGACCTATGGTCCTTACTAGGAGCCTGTGACTGCCATTGTTTGGGATTGGAGCCCTGTTGCCCTTGAGGGGCCTTCTGTTTCTATCCCTCATATGAATGCTGCTAAGATGGAGAGGATTTGTAAGATCCCAAGGAATGCCTATTATTGTTCTAATTTTTGTTGTTATTCCCTTTCCAATGTTTTTTTTGATACCCTAAATTCTGTGGTGTGGTGTTTTAGTTCTATGACCAATCTTGTGTATCTTGTCCCCTACACTGAATCTCCTCAGCAATCAAGGCCTTTTCCACGGCCTCTCAAAGGTTCCCAAGTGTTGCCATGCACACTAAACCTGATATAGATGCATTCAAACCTCTAACAAAGTGGTTGACCTTGATCTTCTCATCTCTCATATAGTCAACATAAGGTAGAAGTTCCAAGAACTTGCACTCATACTGTGTGACAGTGAGCCCTCTCTATTGAAGGTCATGAAACTCATCAATCTATCGCTTCCTATAGTGCTTAGATAGGTAATGATCCCTGAATCTCCCTATAAAGGTGTCCTAAGTAAGGGTATCCATAGACAGATTACCCTTTAACTCTTCTGTCCTCCACCAATATGCTGTTGATCCTCTCAACAAGTGGATAGAAAAGCATGCCCTCATATTTCTCCCATAAGGGCGCAATCCAAAAAATCTCTTGAGGCTCAAAAGGAAAGCCTCAGCCTCACTCCCACCTTTGGCTCCTAAAAAAGGTGGTGGGTCAAGGCAAATAAGTTCCCTGATGTGGTCCCCTGTGTCATGGGGTACTCTCTCTAATGCTGGAACAACTATCTCTGGAGGTGGAATATGTACTGACTCACCCTCATGGTTAGCCTAGTCCTCCTCAATCCTAAGTGGGGGACTCCTACTGCACTCATGCGCTGCACCCCTAAGTTCTGTGTGCTGATTATCCTGTGGTATCCTCTCTAAAATAATCCCGACCAGATTCTGGAGTGCATTCAATATTTCATGGTTGGGGTTGGGGGGTTGTTTGGGAGGAGGCCTCTGCTCCTCATCATTACCCCCTACATTCTACTCCAACTAAACTCATGCCGAAGGGGCACGTCTACAGTTTTTCCCATGAGTGTGAGCTTGCCGCGTTACTGGAGGCATCCTACACACATAGGAAGGTGGTATAAGTTTGAAGAATATGGTGAAAGTTGTTGCGTAAATTTTCTTACTAAGTTTGATCTTTTGAAAATGTTAAAGTAAATGTTTTAAAGTTTTAAGAAACATAGTGGGTTTAACATTCCAGTGTTTGAAACATGGCTCTGATACCAAGTGTCGTGCACAAAAATTCGCGTCCAAAAATGTAACTTTTTTTTTTTTTTTAAAGTAAAATTAAAGTCAAGAGGGTCTAAGGGGAATAATGACCACTTTTCAACATCCCTTATACCCAAATTCAATCCAAGGTTTATAATGTTCAAGGTTTTAGGTGAAGTACCTGTCCTACCAAAAGATTATTCAAGTTCGTAAAATGCACTAGGATTACCCCTTAGGAACAACATAAGGACTAACCCTAGCACAAAGGAAAACTAGGTTTGTCTGAAAATTGGTCTTAATAGAGTTTGATGATGTGATAGAAAATTTTCCCCTAGGATGGCTTTGAAGAATCTAGTTGTGCACATAACCCAGATACAATCTAAGTAAATCTTCCTACATCTTACATGAATAGTCCATTTAAAAGTTATTTCGTAATATTATTTTTAAAATGATCATTATACTGGCAACATATAGTGATGTTATAAAAATAACATTATCGAGGTATATATATATATATATATATATATATATATATATTTAAATATCATTTAACTAAAATATTAAACTACTATGCTAGAATGTATTAAGGGTTCATTTCTCTATTTTACGTAAACCCATTTTGATAAAAAAATAAAAAAAAATGATTTATCACGTATAAAATTTTAATAAGTTTCACTCTATTCTAGAGTATAGATATTGTTAGATTAAATTAAAAAGATACCTTATTACTTTGATAATTATTCCTAAGGCACATTTATCGCCTAGTGATATAATAAGTTAAACTTAAGAAATTTCATTCTTATTTAAAGTATCTTCGGCAAAATAAGAAAATGCATTTATTATCCTCTTTATTAACACACCAAATCATACACCTCCTCTAATAAACTAAACTCATCTACTAGATTTATTAAGGGGTAAAATAAAGAAAATATCAAAATGATTTTCCCCCCCACAAACTCACTTTAAAAATATTCCTCCCTTTGACCTCCTTTATAAAAAAATAAGAATCTCTTAAAAAAAAGGTCAACATTCCTTTGAATCCCTAACCCTAATTTGAAATTAGGGTTAGGGAAAAAGAATGGAGTTGTTTTCTTTTCTCCTCTCCTCTATTCTACCC
>MU224074.1:2857115-2891452 GCA_018584345.1 Thuja plicata | reverse complement strand
CCTATTTAAGGAAGGCCCGTGGTGTTTTCTAGGGCAATTCTGGGTGGTTATTTGAGGCTTTGTCCTACAGATTATTGTAAGGGATGCCCATGTGGCTTTTGATATTGTAATTCTGAAGTTTGTAATTTCACATTTGTGGAGCCAATAAGAAGCCAATTCTCTGTTCTTGCAAATTTCTGTTGTTTCTCTTTGTTTCTATCATGTACTTGTGGTATTAAGGGGAGTCCCCTTCATCATACCCTAGGTGGGTTTTGTCTATGGACTTGTACTATCTTATATTTTTATTCATTTTTACTCTTTCGGTTTCATATTGTGGAAAGTTTCTAACCTATTTATGTCTTGATTGGTTCTTTTATTGTTTTGTATACATCTGTTGCTTATGATGTGTGTTCTTGGAGTCTCCGATCATTATGTTATTTAACCACAAAAAGGTGATGACCACTTTTCTATTGAGTCCTAATTATCTTGGTTACCTTGTTTCTATTGTTATGGTGGTTCTATGTTTTGAATGTTTATCTTGTGGACTAAGTTACTCCATATTTGGAGATAGGTTCTATTGATGTTTTTATGATCATCGATCTTGAGATGTGATACAAAAATTTGTATTGTTTTGTGGACATGCCCAGTATGGGATGGATAGTTTGGATCCTAGTATAGGATGATATGTTATTTGTTATGCTCCACCATTTTCCTTGGTGATTATCTTAATTTATGATTTATGAGATGTCCTTATAGTTTTTTGTTTTCTTTCTTTTGGTTCTTTTGGTTGGAGCATTAGGGTAGGATATCTATTTGTGTAGTAGGGGGTGGCTTGTAATAAGTGTCGGGGCCCACAAGTGGCCGCTAGGATTGCCTATTGCAAGTAATCTTAACAAGTAATAATATAAAACATTAATGGGGTTTTAAATGAATTAATAAGATAAGGTTTCTCACTTGTGCTTGAGTGCTAGTATAGGCTATGATGGAGGATGAGATGATGCTTTCTACCTTTCAAGGTGTGTGTCTAGCATAGTTAGTGACTTCATCTATTTTAGAAGTCATTGATATCATAAATGGTCACTAAGCATCGAGGCCCAGAGAGGTCGCTAGGACAAAATATAAGGGTTAGATGTATATGATGACACCTTCCCATATACATCTTAGATTTCCTACAGATTTCAATTGTCTTTGGATTAGTGCATTTTATCTTGCAGTATGTGTAGCACACCTTGAGTTAGAGAGCTATCAAGATTCCCTTACTTAGTTTTCACTTCCTTCTTCAGTTCTATTATCTGAGTGGGGTCTGGTGTTATATCCTTAGCATGGTGGGAGTGGACCTTTGGTTCCATGGCATCAGGTGGTAGTGATTCCTATTACCATTGAGATCCAATGTTCATGACTTTATGCTTGTATGATCCTTGTTGTAGTTGTATCTTCTTGTTCTTAATTGTTAGATACTTTCTCTTATCCTTCTTATGTTGTATACTTGTCTCATTATATGAGTTGTGAGATTCTTAGATATTGTAGTATACTTTATATTAGGTTTTATCACATACCCTATGACTTGTGCAGTGGATGTTGGTTCGTTATGTATACCTTATGGTATCAGTTGTATCTAGGTTTCCTTTATGTGATGTACTTGTTATTCTTTTGTATTACGGATATTGTATATTGCTTATTGTATTTAGAAGATTAGTTAACTTACGTAATTCTATGTCAAGGAACCCTCCAGATTTGTAATCTATAAATGAGTTACATTTATATGTATGTATTTTCTTATATTATATTGCTTCTACATTGTTATTATTTATCAATTGTAAACTCTTAAAAAAATGATTCTATAAATTTAGTACCATGCTTTAGATTAATTTCTCCTAGGTTCCCTGGTAGGGCATTACAGTTAGATCTTACTATTTCAAAATTGAAGTCATCACCTTGACCAAGGTAAAATATATGATCATTTTGGAATTTGACATCTTCCTCCAAGGTCTACATAGGTTTTTTATTGTTATGTTTATTTATAAAATCAAGTTATCTTCTCGTTAATGTTACACTTTTAGATTTGTTGAGAAGCAACTAGCTCCCATATTTGATCTCAACTTTGTTGGTCTCATCGTCTCTATCTTTGACAAGATTTCTAAATGTTTCTTTTGAAATCTCCAATATGAGAATAATGTGCATATAAATTATGAAATAAATGTATCTTATTCAATACTTAATGACTAATCTCCTTGTACCTTGGTAAATATCCTTATTTCTATCTTTATAAATAATCAATGCAGTATAATATGAAAAATTAATCCAATGCAAATTGTAGGAGTGATTTAATCCATTAGCGAAATAAAAATTATTTTCTTTCCAACTGATATTATTTCTATCAAACCACCCACAAGGTTTATTAAAAATAAATTCTAAATCTATTTAGCATTAACATTTAATCAAAAAATTTATGCATGATAGCTTCAAGTCTTTTCACAAATAGAAAATGGATTGAGGTTGAAACTAGACACAGAAGAAGGATACCCTTTCGAAATTCATAAACATTTAAAGCACGTTGTCTTGGGTTCTAAAAGATTTGACTAGAGAATTTTAAAAAGTTGTGACTAATGGACTTTCATACCATGATAATTTCTAGAAATTATTAACATAAGTGGGTAGATCTTGAGAGGAGTTAAGAGACTTGTAGATCACTTTAGGCTTTAAATTAAGAATCATAGTACCCTTAGTCCAAGAAATCCTATCTAGGAGAATCCTTTAATCAACATTATAGAGTATTAAATGCATGAATTGAAAATCCTCTCTTAGGACAAATCAATTTCTCCAATGGACGACGAGAGCTTACGCTTAATGGAAAACTAATTCCTAGTAATAAGTTGATTACTACATAGATATCCTTATATAATTTTAAACCTTTACAATATCAATATATAGTTTAGCAACCTTGCAGAAGGGAAATGGTTTTGTTATTATGTGAGAGGTTCCACTAGACAAATCTATCTAAGTTTAATGGTCCAATAATATGATTTAAAGAGAGAGGGATTATTGAAAGAAGGGTTCAAAACATCTTCTTGCGCTAATATGGCCTCATGGGAAGGGGGTCCTTAAGAGAGGGATAAAGTAATAAAAGGGAGGCTAATCCACTATCACTTTTAGAAAATAAATGCATTTTAAAACTAATGTGAAAGAAAAAAGTGAATGGAATAACATGCAATTTTGTTTTCTTATTTAAGAAATTTAATGATTACTAACTAATGCATGAAATGAAATATTTTGTATTTTTTATTATTTTGAAACATGTAATCATGCAAGATTGAAAGGGATCTATGAAAAAATGTAATGCATGAAAAGAAGATATAAATACATACATACATTGGAATACATGGATGTAGATTAGTTACAAATTCCTACATACATTGGAATACAAATCCTTTCACGAAATAAATCTGATTAGCACAACCAAAAGGAAGACGAATGTCAATGCAAGATATATTATTTGTGGGGTTTTGATTACTAATAAATATTGTTTAGTGATAAATCTAATATTTTAAGGTAAATGAAAGGGAAAATAAGTAATAAAAAGTGCACCTAGAAATGATATGAGAAAAAATAATCTTTAAATCTGAATTTAACTATCTTCGGGACCTCAAAATTAGTTGTAACTTCAAATCTGGAAAACAAGGACCTATATCCTTCTACAACAAAAATTTCAATGAAAAAGTGCAGGAAAAAGTTGAAATTTGAGGAACAAGTTGACCAATCAACTTGTTCTTGGAAAAATCTGATGAAACTTTCCTAAATTCTGCAACTATATCTCATTGCTCGAATCTGAAATCATAGCTTCACAACCTATGCCTATACATAGAAAAATGGGAGAAGAAGGTTGTGGAAGGGGGTTTGCCTTAGTCAAACCCCTTATTAGGAATAAACCTTGAAATTGAATTCAAATTGCATAAATAAATTATATGGAAGCTAGATATAAAACATCAATCACCTTATACCTTAATGATGCAATGCATCTGTAGATGTGACAACAAGTGTTGATGTAATAGCTTTAATCCCAAAAAAACTAAATAGGAAATCATGAAACCAAAGACTTTAATGATGAATATTTTAGTTTTCCACAATGCTTGATGAAGAAGGATTGAATTCATGGATGCTTGATTGAAGAAACGATATTGAACTCCAATTTTTCTTGATTGTTCATGAATGCTTGAAAAATTGATATGGAATACTTTCCATTGATAATGGATACCAAAATGAAGATATATTGGGGGTTTATATACTCAATCCATCATCTTAGGGACTAAAATTTAGGTAGAATGAACACATCTAAATGCCAAAGGAAGACCCCAACATGGGCTTTGGGAAAAATTTAAGCCAAAAGTCCTAGGGACAAGTCAGCCAGTTGACTTGTCCCCATGGACAAGTCGACTTATTAACTTTTTCCAAGAAAAATTGACTCAAATTTCATAGGGATGCCAGGGAAGGTGAAAAGGACCAGGGGAATGAAATGTAGGTTGTTGTGAGGTCAAGGTAGATGAAAAAGACTAAAAATAAATGAATGGGTCCTAGATGAGGGAATGAATTATTTGATGGGAGGGAGAAAGGAGGAGCACACTTAGAAATAAGTGCCAATCTCGAGTTCTTAACAAATTGAGTCAATAGAGAATGCATAGTGTTAACTTGAAGGTCCAATAAGTACTTGAAAAATGTGAAATCAATGTGGGAACCCATACATATGAAAATGGGATAAAAACTAGCACCTAATAATGGTGCTTACTTTTTACGAGAATACATGACTTTAATTCATTAGTCTTAGATTGTATGATTTTTCATCTAGTCTATGTATTTAATTGTAAGAAGTTTTTGAGAGAAAAGTATGTAAATGTTGGCTATCGACGCTTCTAATCACACTCAGTAATCCTTCATCACTAAGGGGAGTAAATATTTTTACTCCTTTTCCTATTGAGGGATCATTGAGCATGATAAAAAATGTTGATAATCAAAATTTGCATAGATTTATCCTGAAATCTTGTTATAGTTAAATAAATTACTCAGGTTAATGAAAAATTTACCACACCATGTGGCCTCTAACAAGCCTAAATTCTTTAGGAAACCTATTTTTATCATTTTTATGGTACTTCAATGTTTTATAATTAGTGATTAAATTTAAATTAAATTATGAACAAAATAGTCCTAAAATAGTAATAATTATATTTAGCTAATATCTTAGTCTTGTAAAACATATTAATCAATATGTATATACTTGTTTAGGAAAATATTTTGAAATACAATCCATAAATATTGTGCGTCAAATTGATTTCAACTAGAATTTTATACATCAATTTTGTTAGGATACATCATACTAGAGTCAATTAAAATATTTTTTCAAGTTGGTGCAAGAGCACCCTCAAGTTCATCCATGGTGCACACATCAATGGACCCAAACAAGTAGGGTTAGGGTTATTATTGGATCTTAGATCCAAGGTTCTCAATAACATCCTAAAATGTAAGACAAGGGGACACTAAGTGATGTTATAAACTTAGTTGTCCACCTTAGTCAAATTGGATAATTTGGGTAGAGTAGACTAGAATCATATAGGGCACCTAAGGAAGGGTAGGAATGTCATTTTAGGCCTTCTAAGATCCCCTATGGAGTAAAATCACCAAAATTTACAAGTTTATTAGTTTTGAAAACTTTTGCAAAAAGTTGTTAAAAGTTGTCAAAGTTGCTAAGTGCAACTTTTGCAAAAAGTTGCAACTTTTGAATCCCAATGTTCACAACCACCGTTGTTGGTTGGAACCACTTGGGAATGATATTTAATGGAGGAAAAACTTATCTCCACAGTTGGAGTGAAAAATTTGTAAAGTTTTTGAATTGAAATCAATAAAATCTAAAAATCATTTTCTGCATTTCTAACTGAATTTCAAAGTTATATGACCCTGTATGGATCCCAATGCACCATTGAACTAGGAAAAAATTTGATGGAGTGTCTTAGTGGAATGTTACATTTTGTTTGAAGTCTTCAAGTGTAGGAGATTGAGAGATATCCATTTTTGATTGCTCACTGGTCTGTGAAAGGCCCTAACTAGGGTTTTGATACCAAAATCCTCTTTCCCAAAGACTCCACCATGGGAAAATTATGATCCTTTGGGGAGAGTAACGGGGGAGGATTTAATTTAAGAATTTTGAGATCTTAGACCAGGAGGCAGTCGGTGAAGAGAGAGATGATTGAATCTTTGGGACAGGCATGCATATGTGACTGTCTAGTTTTGATTTTTTGAGGCACAACTCAGGCCAGGGGTGGAATGAAAGTCTAAATCCTTGGATTTAGATGTTTGGTATGATCCTAGAAGTGTCCCAATTTTTGGGATAATAAATTGAGTTGAGATTATAGTAGTTGCTTTGGGAAAGTGTCCTATTACCCCTATTAAGCCTAGGAGAGATTTGAGGACAGCAAGAATTAGGGGATTGGTCAAGAACCCTAGCTTGGAGGGCATTGTTGTTATGTGGATTAGAGACTTTTGGGGTGGTTAAAACTTTTTTTGGTGGAGTTACAAGTAATTTTCCCTTAGGAATCCATATTTTCTCCTTGTAGCCCTATGGTGGGATTGGTATCCAAATTTGATCTTAGTAATAACTCAATGCTGGATTTGTGTCTTATTTCATCTAATATGATGATCTAAAGTTGATTACTTGGTTCTAGTTGTGTCCTATTTTGGCACTTTTGGGTATTGAAGGCTAGTGGAAGATCTATTCTTGTGAATGTGGGTTTTGGGAACTCTTTAGTAGAGCCCTAGATTATGGGGAAGTAGGGGTGTTGTGGATCCCTTGAGAGTCATTTTTGACATAGTTTGGGGCTTTTCTCCAAGCGGTATCAGAGTAACTAGTAGATCTTTGTAAGAAGACAAAGTTTCAATCATGTCCGATGTAGGATATGATAGTGAACTTCCTAATAGAATGACCAATGTTGAACTACTAAGGGTGGTGAAAGAGAATGATGTAGAGAGGAAGTTGATGAGGTAGGAAATGGAAAGGCTCAAGGAAAAAGTCAAGAGAGGAGGTAGTGGAAAGTCTGGAATTGAAGAAGAGGGGAGTGATGAAGAGACCCCTTGGTAGGAAGATGAAGAAGAGGAAATCCCTACTGAATAGAGGCTTCTCCTTAAGACTTTGAAATCCATGGAGAGGAGAACCATGGATACCAAACTTTACCTACCTATCTACTATGGGAAGATGGATCCAGAAGAATTCATGGATTGGATTGATGCACTCACTAGTTTCTTTGACAGTGAGGAGAAACCAGAGCATCAGAAGGTTAACATAGCAAAGTCCAAGTTGAAGGGGTCTACCCTAACTTGGTGGAAATTCACTCAAGTAGAGAGGGTGAAGATGGAGAAGAATCGAGTAAGAAATTGGAAGAAGATGGTGACCTTGGTGAAGGAAGCCTATGTACCTAAGGACTATGAAGTTCAACTACATAAGAAGAGAAAAAGTCTAAGGCAGAAGGAAATGGACATCTCAAGTTATACTGAGGAATTCCAAAAGCTTACCATGAAGTCTAAGTTAGTTGAACCATAGAGTGTCAAACTTGCTGGATATATGCAAGGGTTGAGGATAAACATCCAAGATGAACTAAGTTTGTGTTCCCCTACCACTATCCAAAAGTACTATCAATGAGCACTGAAGGTTGAAGACAAACTTAAAAGGAGACAATAGAAAATTGGAAGAGGAAGAGGCTAGAGAGAATTTGGTAGTAGAGGAAGAGGAACAAACAATGGGAGAGGACAAACTCCTAGAAATTTTGGTGAGACCAGTCAGAAATAAATCAGTCAAGAGAACTCCTTTTGGGAGGGAAGTTCTAGAGGCTCCTATAGACGAAGGAGAGGAGATTCAAGGAGAAGGTTTGGAGGAAGATATTCAAGACCTCCAAGGTGTTACCTATGTAACCAAGTGGGGAACTTACCATCCAAGTGTCCTAATAAGGCAAGCAATCAAATAGAGAGAAGGGAAAACATGGTTAGAGAAGAAGAGAACCAAGGGGATAAATAACATGGGTATTATGCACCACCTAAGGAAGTATAATTCCTTATGATGAGAAGGAAACTATTGATGACTCCAAACACTCAAGAGCCACCTCAAAGGAATAACTTATTTAGAACCACATGCAAGGTGGGAGACAAAGTCTGTAGGATGGTGATTGACAGTGGGTCTACAGACAACTTGGTGTCAGAGGAGGTAGTAAAGAAACTAAAGTTGAGGAGGGTGCCACATCAAAACCCTTATAAGGTATCATGGCTAACTAAGAAGCAACATACTATCATAGAGGAACAAGCTTGGGTGGAAATCAAACTTGGAAACTACAAGGATAAAGTTATCTGTGATATTGTCCCCATGGATGCATGCCATTTGCTACTTGGGAGACCATGGAACTATGATGTGGAGGCTCACCATGATGGGAGGCTAAACACCTACACCATCAATCAAAAAGTGAAAAAGGTAACATTCTTTCCACTATCTCATTTTTTAGAAGAACAAAAGGATTCCAATTTTTTGTTTGTAGGAGAGAAAGAGTTTTTGAAAAATTTGAAAGAAGAAAAGAATCCTTTCTATGCTTTAGTCATTTTACCTAAAGATAATAGACCTAAGAGGGTTGAGAAAGAAGTATAACCCCTAAGGAGGGTAGGCCCTAAAGAATTTGTAGACCTACTTGATCAGTATAAAGACATCATGACCAAAGATTCATGAAATGAGTTGCCCCCAGTCAGAGACATAAGTCACAACATAGACTTCATTATAGGAGGAAACTTGCCCAATAAGGAAGCATACAAGTTAATCCCTGAATAAAACAAAGAGATGCAAAGACAAATTCAATAACTCTTGGATAAGGGTTTGACTACAAAAATTCTCAGTCCTTGTGCAATACCAGCTCTTTTTGCACCTAAGGAGGAAGGCACATGGAGATTGTGCATTGATTTTAGAGCTATAAACAGAATCACAATTAGGTATAGGTTTCCTATTCCTAGGATAGAGGATCTATTATATCACTTAGGAGGTGCAAGGTAATATTATAAGGTGGATTTGAAGAGTGGCTACCACCAAATTAGGATTAGGGCTAGAGATGAGTGGAAAACTACATTTAAGACCAATGAAGGCTTGTATGAATGGAGGGTGATGCCCTTTGGCCTATCAAATGCCCCTGGAACATTCATGAGGCTCATTAATGAGGTGATTAAACCATTTCTTGGCAAATTTTTCATATTATATGTTGATGACATCCTTAGCTTTAGAAAAAGTAAAGAGGAAAATTTGGAACATCTTAATTTGGTCCTAAAGAGATTCCATGAAGAGAAGCTTTTCATAAATTTGGAGAAATGTGTTTATATGCAGGAAGAACTCATATATTTGGGTTTTGTAGTCTCAAGAGGGAACATCAAGATAGACACTGAGAAGGTAGAATCCATCTTGAATTGGCCTTCTCTTAGGATAATTACAGAAGTCAGGAGTTTTCATGGGCTGGCATCTTTTTATAGAAAATTCATAAGGAATTTCAGTCAGTTGTGTGCTCCTATCCTTGAAACCATGAAAGGTGGACAGAAGTGCAATTTTGTGTGGAACAAAGATGCATAAGAATCCTTCCAAAAGCTGAAAAAGAAGGTAATGGAAAATCATATCTTAGTCCTTCCTGATTTTCAAAAGATATTTACTATTGAATGTGATGCTTCTAACCTAGCTATTGGGGCTGTCTTAAGCCAAGAAGGGAGGCCTATAGAATTTTTAGTGAGAAACAAAATAAAGTAAAGAGGAAATACTCCTCTTATGACTTGTAATTGTATACATTAGTTCAGTCATTGAAGAAATGGAGGCACTACCTCCTTCTAAAAGAATTTGTTGTCTTCACAGACAACCAAGCCTTAAGTTTCCTAAATAGTCAAGAGAAATTAAGCCATAAACACATGAAGTGGATAGAATCAATACAAGCCTAAACCTTCTCAATCAAACATAAAAAGAGAGTTTCCAATAAGGTGGCAGATGCATTGAGCAGGAGATCTTTAGTTGTGCAACAAATCCAACTCCAAAGTGTAGGGATTGATTCATTGAAGGACATGTATAAGGATGATAATGATTTTAGAGATATTTATAAGGTGTGTTCTAAATTTTTAGAAGCTTACCATGTGGAATATGCAGGCTATTTGATACAAAATGGAATCTTGTTCAAGGGACACCAGTTATGCATTCCAAAGTGTTCAATGAGGGACAAAATCATAAGAGAAAAACATGTAGGCAGCATGGGAGGACATTTTTCTTTGGACAAAATATTGGAACAGGTGAGAAGGTTCTATTATTGCGCTAAACTTTAAACTGAAGTAAGGAAGATTTTAGAGACATGCATAATCTATCAAAGGGCCAAGGTTACATCCACAAATGTAGGACTATACCAACCTCTACCTATTCCCACAAGACCTTGGGAGAGTTGTAGCATGGACTTTGTGATGGGATTGCCTAGAACACAAAAGGGATATGATATCATCTATGTTGTAGTGGATAGGTTTAGTAAAATGGCCCACTTTATCCCTTGTAAAAGTAATAATGATGCATCATAAATTGCAAGTTTTTTCTTCAAGGAAATAGTGAGGATTCATGGATTACCTTAAACCATTCTCTCTAATAGAGATGTGAAGTTTATTGGTCACTTTTGGAGAACCTTGTGGAAAATGTTAGGGACCAATTTAAGCTTTAGTTCTGCCTACCATCCAAAAATAGATGGGAAAACATAAGTGGTACACAAATCACTTGGGAATCTACTTAGGTGTTTGACCAAATAGTATGGAGACAAGTGGGATGCAGTCGTACCCCAAGAAGAATTTTCTTTCAATGACTTAGTCAATAGAAGCACAAGGAAGAGTCCCTTTCAAATTGTGTATGGGAAAAGTCCAAGAGGCATCTTGGAACTCAGAGAATTACCACAAACCACTCCAGTCAGTGTTCATGGAGAAGAGTTTGCAGAGAGTATGAAAGAACTTCATGATTCAGTTAGATTGGCACTTGAGAAGAGTGCAGACAAGTATAAACAAGCCAAAGACAAGTATAGAAGAGATTTTCAGTTGTAGGTGGGAGACATGGTTTGGGCATATCTCAAGAAGGAAAGATTACCCAAAGGAAAACACACAAAACTACTCATGAAGAAAGTAGGACCTTGTTTGGTCTAGAAGAAACATGGGTTGAATGCATATGAGATTGAATTACCCTCACACCTTGGAATCTCTCCTATATTCAATATTTTTGATCTAACCCCATATAAAGGTGATGTACATATAGGTTCTGAAGTACAGGTGGAAGAACTTGAAGAAGATATTGCAAGTCTACCCTCTCATGCACCAAAGAGGCTTGAGAACATTTTGGACACCAAGATCATCAAACAGAAAAGAAAAAATGTTTACAAGAAATACTTGGTCAAATGGAAGGATATTCCTAAGAAGTAATCCATATGGATGGATGAGCAAGAAATCCAGAAGCATGGCTCCAGTTTAGAAGACCTTATCTCAAGAGGACTTGAGATCAATGCACCCCAGGAGTATGGTGCAGGAGAACCCTCAATTTTATTTATGGTACACACATAAATGGACCCAAACAATTAGGGTTATGGTTATGATTGTATCTTAGATCCAAGGCTCTCAATAAAGTCCTAAAATGTAAGACAAGGGGACACTAAGTGATGTTATAAACTTAGTTGTCCTCCTTAGTCAAATTGAAAAATTTGGGTAGAGTAGAATAGAATAGTCTAGGGGACCTAAGGAAGGGTATGAATTTAATTTTAGGCCTTCTAAGATCCCCTATGGAGTAAAAACACCAAACTTTACAAGTTTAGTTAGTTTTGACAACTTTTGCAAAAAGTTGCTAAAAGTTGTCAAAGTTGCTAAGTGCAACTTTTGCAAAAAGTTGCAACATTTGAATCCCAACATTCACAACCACCTTTTATGGTTGTAACCCCTTTGGAATGATATTTAATGGATTAAAAAACTCTCTCTACAATTGGAGTGAACAATCTGTAAATTTTTTGAATTGAAATCAATAAAATCTAAACTTTTTATGCATTTCTAACTGAATTTCAAAGTTGTACGACCCTATACAGATCCCAATGCACCATTGAAGTGGGGGAAAATTTTATGTAGTTTATTGATGGAATTTTCCATTTGGTTTTAAGTCTTCAAGTGTAGGGGATCAAGAGATATCCATTTTTGATTGCTCACTAGTTTGTGAAAGGCCCTAACTAGGGTTTGGATACCAAAATCTTCTTTCCCAGAGACTCCACCATGGGAACATTCTTAGCCTTTGGAGAGAGTAAGGGGGGAGTATGTAATTTAATACTTTTGAGGTCTTAGATCAGGAGGCATTTAGGGAAGAGAGAGATGATTGAATCTTTTGGATAGGCATCCATATGTGACTGTCCAGTTTTGAGTTTTTGAGGAACAACTCAGGCCAGGGGTGGAATGAAAGTCTGAATCCTTGGATTTAGATGTTTGGTATGATCCTTGAAGCATCCTGATTGGTGGGATAATAAATTGAGTTGAGATTCTAGTAGTTTCTTTGGAAAAGCGGCCTATTATCCCTATTAGGCCTAGGAGAGATTTGAGGATAGCAGGAGTTAGGGGATTGGTCAAAAACCCTAGCTTAGAGGGTGTTTTTTCTATGTGTATTAGAGAATTTCGGGGTGGTTAAAACTTTCTATGGTGGAGTTCCAAGTAATTTTCCCTTAGGAATCCATATTTTCTCCTTGTAGACCTATGGTGGAATTGGTATCCAAATTTCATCTCAATAACAACGCAATGGTGGATTTGTGTCTTATTTCATCTAATATGATGATCTAAAGTTGATATAACCCTTGTTTCATCCCTAGATTACTTGGTTCCAGTTGTGTCCTATTTTGGCTCTTTTGGGTGTTGAAGGCTAGTGGAAGATCTAGTCTAGTGAATGTGGGTTTTGGGAACTCTTTAGTAGAGCCCTAGATTGTGGGGAAGTAGGGCTGTTGTGGATCCCTTGAGTGTTAGTTTTGACATAGTTTGGGGATCTGCTCCATAAGTGAGTTTAAATGATTGACTTATGCTCTATTCATATTATATATCTTTTTACTAATCTTGTCAATTTGTTTTGATAAGTTAAGATATTTTTCAACAACCCTAGATTTGTAAATTTAATTCTTTAAATTTAAGAATATAAAATAAAATAAAATATTTTTATGGGTTATAATTAGGTAAAGATAATTTTGTTCTAGAGATTAAGATAGACTAGACCTTCTTCATTTTTGGATGGATGAGTCTATGAGAGTAATCCTAAGTGTTAAAGTAAAATAATTAAAGGTAAATAAAGAAACTATAAAAAAATATTGAAGGAAAACATGTCTTGGATATATGAAACTCTTCAAAATTGATCACTAAATTTTACTATGCAAGCTTGAAAGATAAATATTTTAAATTTATTTTTAATTTTGAAATGAGGAGGAACAAGGATATGTTGACAGGTTGAGTTTAAGTGATTAAATCTTAATGTGAGAATATAAATAATATTGAGTATCATGTGAAAGTTTTCTTATTCAAAAAAATTGAAAATAGTTATTTCGAAAATAACTATTCAATTTTAGAGATAGAGATAGGGATGTGGAGAATGATTGGGAGGGAAATATAGAGTGTGTTATTTTGTGAGTGAGAGAGACATAGATTGAGATGGGGAGGGAGAAACATAAATCCATTTATGTGAGAGAGAGAGAGAGAGAGAGAGAGAGAGAGAGAGAGAGAGATATGCATAAATAGATGGAGAGAGGAAGAGAGGGAAATAAATTAAGAGGATAGAGAAGTAGGGGAATATAAAAAAAACAAGGAGTGATGGGGAGAGAGGGAGAGAGATCAATAGAAAGAGTGAGAAATAAATAGATAAAGATAACTATAAGGATATAGGGAGAAGAGCCAGGGTGAAGTAAGGAGATAAATAGGGTAGAGAGATAGAGATGGAGATAATAATCAAATGTCATGTTACCCTAAGCATAAATCTCCAAGGACATATGATATCTGTAAATTATTGACATTATTTAAATTACAAGGACAGTAATAAATTAGAATCTAAAATCACTTAAATTAATTCTATTAATAATAACACTTGAAAATGACCACTAAAAAGAATACTATAAAATAATACTTATTATAGATTTTTCTCAACTAAATATATTAGAAAATAAAACTCTGCCATAATTCAATTCTTAATGCATAATTGAAGAGTTTGATTAATTTTGTTATATTTTGTTGTTATTCACTTGAGAATATCACCAAGGATTTCTAGCCCTGCCTACAAAAGCATAATGATGAGGAATGAAAAACAATGTCTCTATCCCTTTATGTTCAAATCATGAGATAATAATTCAAAGTCAAGTAAGAGGGGTTCTATTCAATCAGTTATGTTTGAACATAGAGTGATAAGTTGTCATTAAAGGAGGAGAACCTCATCCACTAAACTAGAATGTTCCCATGTGCCAAGTATCACATCCAACTAAATTGGGTGTCCCACATTGTTGGTCTCTATCTAGAAAAAGTGGTGAAAAGCCTAAGATTTGATTATAAATGAAGAAAGAGATTAGTATCTTTTTCTAAACTATGAATATGACCATAAATGATTTCAAAAATATTGATGACTCTAGGATAAGTAATCCCAAACATGAGCCAAACTTCCTTAGCTATAACATAGTCAAAGAAAATATGTCTACAAGTATCAGGAAGCCCACAATGGCTACAATATTCATCAGAAGAATGATCCTTTCTCAGAGGAAGTCTATCTAAAATCATAAGCCACTTAAAACATTTAATGTTTGGATCAATGGAGATCTTCCATAATTCATTAAAGTTTTTTTTCCAAGCACTAGTATCCAAATTAGAGTACCATATTTTATTGACATCATTAATGATAGAATCATTATAAGCAATAACATCATAAATGTTCTTAGATTTTATTTTAGTCACAATAGTACCATCAAGCCACTTGAAATTAAGAAATCTGTGGAAGTCCACATGACACTCAGTAGGGAGAGCCTTGCAAGCTTTAGCTATCATGTTATCAATCTTTTTTTGAGATATAGGAATGTCATGTTTAGAGCTAAGGTCCTCCCAACTAATGAGGAAGTTATGTTCATACAGGTTAATGAGTTGGGAGAGACCCAAACTTGACTAGGATTTGGCTGAGCAACCTTGGGACAGGGCAAGGGGTTTACTAGAAAGGTGGAGATTCCACCAAATTGATCTTTCACCATGAAGGTGGCTGGAATCATGAAAGTCCTTATTAAAAAGAAATTCTCTAACATGCTCCCAAGCCCTCCAGATAGACTTAAAAACAACATAACCTTGAATAGTGATAGGAAAATTCCCACCAAGAAGATCATGAAAAGGAAGATTTTCCAAGATTTGGCATGCTTAGGGAATCCTCTTTCAATATTATTCCTAATGAGGATTTTCCATGGTTTTTAACCTTCAAGTGAGTGGAAGATCCATTTGGCTGCAAGGGAAATTCCTTGAATTTTGAGGTCCTTAAGACCCAACCCCCCAAGGAGCTTGTCTGTATGACACCAATCCCATTTAACAACATGGAGCTTATTATTTCCTTTACCATCAGACCACATGTAATATCTAATGGATTTTTGAATTTCAAGAATCTGGTAGTTATTGAACATCCAATCAGAGGAATAGTAGATGTTATAGGATGAAATGATTTTTTGGCGCACCTGAACTCTACCAGCTAAGGAAAGGTGTTTGTTACACCACTTACCAAGTTTTTTGGTAATTTTATCCTTAATCCAAAACCACATTTCCTTAAGAGAAAGATCAATAGAAAAGGGTATGCCAAGATATTTCACTATGTGCTAAGGGCCTCCCCACTGATAACCATAGTTACTAAGCCAATCTGAAGGTTTATCCTCCCATCCAAGCAAAAAAAATTTGGAATGTGATAATCTGGTGCCAGATATAGAACATAAAAACCTAAGTTTATTATTGAGAGCTTCAAATTTCTCTTTGGTAGTTTCAAAGAACAAGGCCGTGTCTTCAGCAAATTGGCAATTGATAAGATCAAAATTATACGGGAGGGAGATACCTTTGATAGAAGGAGAAAGATTATTATCTCTAAGGATTTAAAAAAGAGCATCTGAAGCAATAAAAAAAAGAGCATGGGAAAGAGGGCATCCCTACCTAATAGATCTTCTCAAGGGAAAGGAATAAGATAAAGATCAATTCACATCTACTTGAGGAGAAGCATCTTTAAGAAGCATTTTAACAAAGTTGCAGAAGACTTTAGGGAAACCAATGGCCTCAAGCATCATGGAGATAAATCCCCATACAACCCTATCATAGGCCTTCTTAAAGTCTAGAAGAAATGTGACAGCATCCTACTGAGAATGTTTAGCCCAACTCGTGGCTTCCCAGTTGGTTATAATATTTTCTAAGATATATCTACTTTTAATATAAAAAATTTGAGTGGAGCAGATGAATGTAGGAAGAATAGTTAGTCTATGAGCAAGAATTTTAGCAAGAATTTTATAAGAGACATTGACAAGTGTAATGGGACTCCAATTATTAATGAGATCCTTGTCCCCATCTTTGGGGATCAATTTAATGATACCTCTATTAATGTGATCTCTGAGAGTGCCATTGTTTAGAGCTTTAGAAAAAATTTCATAAAGCTCATTACAGATCCAACTAATGTTGGCTTTGTAAAATTTAGTAGGAAGGGCATCCAGTCTAGGAGACTTGTCATTATTAAGGGAGTTAATGGATTTTTCAATCTCATTAATAGAGATATCTTTACTCAGAGTGGTTCCATCATCAATTAATATCCTATTGGGGATGAGAGATCTACACTTGCTTCTAAGATTCTTAGCTTCTTCATTATCCTAAGAAGTAAAGAGATTTTTGTAAAATGAAGAGAAGGCCCCTTTAATGTTATCAAGGTCACTGATTTCCTTGTTATCAATAAAAATTATAGAAATATACTCATTCATTTGTTTTTTCTTAAGGAGGTTGAAGAAAAATTCAGAACCACGATCCCCAAATTGGAGCCAATGAGCCCGAGACCTAATCCAGGCCCCTCTAGTTTTGACATGTCGATATTTTCTAAGGGAATCTCTAGTTTTAGTAATATTATAAATAAGATTTTCATTTGACTGGCTGGCTTGGATATCAAGATCAATAGAATGAAGATCTGAGGATATCTTTTTTTTCCAATAAATCTATAGTCTTTAGCTTTCTTTTTCAAAATGGTTTGAAGGAGGTTTTGCCAAGGCAGAACATTGTGGTGCCATTTAGCAATATGGGAGGAAGAATGGAAACTTTTTTTATTGATGAATCTTATAAGGTTGATAGAAGACATGATGTCTTCATCAAAAAAAAAAATAGTATTGAGGATAAATTTTGGGTTTCTAATCTTACCTAAGCATGGTAGTTGTTGAACTCAATAAAGGTGGAGATAGGGTGGTGGTTAGACAAAGAGGTCAGGGTAATAGTCACTAGGTTTTATTTCTTGTTAGGGATGAAAGAGAAATAGTTCTTGTTAGCATAAAAATAGTCCAATCAAGAGTATATCCTAGAGGGACCGCCTTGGTAGTTGCACCAAGTATACCATAGGTCAGTATTGCCATCTTTACTTCCAGCCAGAGGATCAAACAATTGTTTAAAATGTTTAAGTCTATTCCATTGAATTTTTTTCCAAATCCTTCCAAGAAAAGGGAAGGCCACCATATTTGTCATCTTGAGATTCGAACATGTTAAAATCTCTACTAATCAACTAGGGGATGTCAGGAAGGAAAGATAGCCAAGCCCAAAGGTCAGATCTTTCTTGATAATCATTAGAAGTGTAAATAGAACATACACCAAAGGAAGAGGCATTGATATTGAAGGAGACCCAAAGGGCTCTATTGCAGGGGGAGATGCCATGGCACCCATTATTACATTACACCATTTGGGGTTGATTAGTATAGAAACCCAACCCCTACCCAAAGGATGATAGGTGAAGAGTTTATCATCTTTCCAGATGCAATTTAAGTTAACATCAAGCATAAATTTGGCTGCTTTAATTTATTATAGCATAATAATATCAAAGTTGCCAATAGAATTCAAACTTTGTTTAATGATCGATTTCCTAACTGAGGATTCAAGACCCCTAATGTTCTAGGAAATTCAATTCATGATGAACTTATTAAAGGAGAGGCACGCATAGGGTTCTCAGTTTCACAAGAGGGAAATAGAGTTGCATGATTGGGGGTCTCACCTTTTTTTACTAAAGAGTCCTTATTTTTGGATCCCAATGGTCTTCCCCTCCTTTTGGATCTAAGGATATCATTTTTTTAATCAAAACCATCCCCATTATAGACAGGTAAAGAAAATTCCATGCTCATGGCCGATTTAATGGGGCACAAAGCATCATTATTATCATTAGGTTGGATTTTATTAGAAGCAGGTTCCTGGGAGAGGCTCGCATTAGCCAAAATGATTTTAATCATATCACATTCATTCAACTCCCTAAAAGTTTTCACAGGGAAGTTGAGGGATAAGGTATTTTCTAGGGTTGACATAGGAGAGTTAACAGTGCAAGACTCTTTAGGGGGAACACAGTTGGGAGTTTTAGGCATAGAGGCCATAGGGGATGAAGACAACGAGGTTAGGGAAGGAACAACAGGGCAGCTAGAGTGGTTTTGTACTATTTTTTTAGCAGCCTTCCTTCTCCTCTTCTCCGTAACCATTTGTAACCCATCTCTAGGGCCCAAAGCTAAGTCAAGAGGAGAGGAAGCAACGCATGGGGACAAATTTTTACCTTTTGAGGAAATAGGTTAGGATTGTGATGTAGCAAGAGCAGTTTCAGGAGGAGGAGGAGCCTAAGAGGTGTTGGTGCTTTTCATGTGTTCTAACACAATATTGTCAATGGAATGAGTAGTAGATTGAGTGGATATTTTGGTAGTGGAGGATTTTTTTATGATGGGAAAATCCTTACAAAGATGGCCTTCTTTCCTACAAAGAAAACATGCATTAAGCCCGCCAAGAATCTCTATAGGGCACAAAAAGGTTTCATTAAAGATATTAAGTTCCAGGGATGCCAAGATGTCACAACCTAGCTTTAGGGAGATTAGAACCCTAGAATCCATGTGTGGGAACAATCTATTGGTCTCATCCAACCTAATCATTTTTCCCATTGGTTCCAACAGTTGGGGGAGGAAGCACCATAGGAACGAAGGCACCTACTTCAAGAGAAACCATTTAGGAGTGGATAGGGCTAGAATTTCCTCATGGATATCTTTAAGGGTCCAGGAAATGGCACAGAAGGTGATATTTCCCACTTCCTAGTATTATTTTTTAAGCACTGGTTCTTGGGCATCAAAGTTAGCAAAGAAAACAATAATTATACCCTTCTGGATTTGCTTGCAGAAGGAGATATGATAACCTAGTTTTAAGTTCCAAAAATTGTGAAACCAATAGTCTAAGAATTTCCTTGCAGAATAGTTATCAACACCAACCATAGAAAAAAAGATAGCGCAATCTCTAAATTTATTCCTTTCTTTAGTAATTTCTTCAAGCATTTTAGAATTAGGTGAAATGGAGAAAGAAATCAAAACGATTCCAGATCCCTTACTGGGTTCATTTTTAGCCTGTGAACCAGAAAGCTCAAATTTCACACTTGAGGCAATGGAAAGTAATGAGATAGCTATAATCTAAGAGAAGGATTTAGATAGGAGTGTCAAGGTTTCTGGGGTGCTAATAGTATCATTAATGGGCATATTAACAACATTTTTAGGCTCCATTGGAGCTTGTCTTAAACTGACTGTGAGGGCAACAGATACAACTAATGCCAAATAGTAGGGAAAAATAAATGTAGAAGTAAATGTAGTACAAAACATAGAGTACATAGCATTAGAAAGAGCACACCTTTTTAGCCACTTGTGCAAGAGGAGGAAGGAGCACCAGTCTCGAGGAACTTCATCAACACCAAAAAATGCAAAACACCAAAAAACACAGCATTTGGTATAAAAAATATTTTCTATATATGTTAATCATCTATCAAATTAGATTAATATATGAGATGTCAAATATATTATTGTGTCAGTCAAGAGTTATTTAGAATTGATCCATATAAGGTTATACATCTATTATTATTGTAAAAAGTAGTCACACCAGAATCCTCACTTTTTTTTACGTCCTAGAAATTCATAAATGCTTTTGTGAGTTATTCCATAGTATTAATATTTATGTTTTGACAATTTAAATTATTTAAAACAAATATTATATGTCAAGGTTCAATAATGTATATAATCATACTTTATCCATATTTTCATTTAAACATTTAAAATTTCTTATACATTTTATATTTTCTCTCAACAAAAGTCTGAAAAAAATTAATTAAAATAAATATACAATGAATTAAAAAAATAACCTTATAATATAAGTTGTAACCAACATCCAAAATCACTACCAAAAAAATTTAAATTTAAAAGAAAAACAAGTATTGTTTCATAAAATTGTAAACTAAAATATTTTAAATTACAATATGTAAGAATTTAAACTTCATCGCACTCTAATATCTTAGTCCATATATGAAGAGTTTGATTTATTTTAGAATCTTGATTTGATTCTCTAGTGCAAAGGGAAAGCGATTTAAAATAAATTGTCGAGGCTACATAAGTTACTGAGGTTGAACAAGGAGAATAAAGAGGAAGGAGCTACAAAAAGACTTTATTTTTGAAAGCTGTATGTGTGTACAAAAATGACTATTTTAGATTTGAATAAGTGCAAACTCCTAGTTACTACCTCCAACACTCCTATTACTACCTATTTTTGCATGATCCCATTTTCTAGGATGTTTATCCCAATCTTTTGAAGTGTTCCACATATCATAACCACCTTTACTAAGACCATGTTCTTGGCCTATACTATCTTTCAATTTAGGATAATGATGACTAACTTTACAAGAATTCCAACCATCACTCAATGTTTTCAGTGTTTTACCCATCACTAGTTCCCTATCTATTCAACTCACTTTCCCAAGAGCTCACTCTCCAAGTTCCTCTAATGAGAGATTCATGAATTTTACTGCTAGAATTGCTACCCTATTCCTTAGTTTCTGATCCCCGTGGACCAACATAATTTCTCCCCCACCTAATGTTGATATTTAATTCATTGGATCCCCTTTCGGAGAAACTAGAGAAACTAAATTATAAGCCATATCTCTACATGTGATACAATAAATGAGGTATCAATGCCAACGATACATCTAATAAACATATATAACTGATATATGTTTGAGGAATGTATAAAATTATGATAAAAAAGACATTGGTGAAGTAAGCTAGTCACTGAGTACATCAGCTATAGAGAGGAAAAAGGATAAAATAGAATTGGAAAGCAATTAAATTAATAATTCTTGCTTCTCTAGAAAGAGTAATTATTTAAAAAGTGATATAAAGAGGAATGAGAAAGATTCATTGGTTGTTCTATGTATACATTAAATGTAAGAGCACATAGAAACATAGTCATGTTTGAAGTTACAAAAGTAAACATATTAGCAAAAATATTAGTTTTTAACATTCATTAACATATTATCAAAAGCCAAGGTTGTCAAAAATATGATTACAATCACTTTTTTTGTTTCTTTTTTGCAGTTAAAAAAAGATCCATTAGAGTACTATCATTTTCTAAATAATCATTCCCACCCTTAGTTGTTTTGTCCTCTACTCTTGATATTAATCTATATCTTGTCGAGTACCCATGATGTGGAGGCCACTACAAGGAGGGATTGTTGCAATAGCAAAGAAATTTTGAATTGATATGTTTTATTATTATTATTATTATTATTATTACAAGTATTTTGTTAATTAAAATCACATTGGAGTGGTGCTCTTTACCTGATGGGGCCACATCATGTTCCTGATTTTGTCTTATTACCTCATGCTCAACATGTTGAACACTCTCTAAATCCTTTGGAGTTGACACATGAAAGGTTACATTAATTAATAAACCAATTATAATTAAATATGTTTAAAAGAACATTAGCATGGTCCTCTTTACCTAATGGGGACACATCATGTTTCTAATCTTGTCTATCTTGATCATGCTCTACATGTTGTAAAGTTGGAATACAAAAGGTTACATTAATTAATACACCAATTACAATTAAATATATTTATAATGGCATTAGAGTGGTCCTCTTTACTTGATGGGGTGACATGTTCTTGATCTTGTGTAGCATGATCATGCTCAACATATTGATCACTCTCTACATGGTCTAAAGATGAAACACAAAAGGTTACATCAATTAATAGACCAATTGCAATTAAATTTATGATCATATTTTTCCATTAGTATACAAATGAAATAGTTTTGGAACCATTGGTAACACTATCACCGAAAGCTAGTTTACAGTGCAACCCAACACATCAGTGCAAAGTGGTCGCCAAAATCAGTGAGCACTAAAATCAACACAATCTCCTGAGAGTACAATTCCAAGTGTAAACTGACACACAAGTTCCTAGAGGAACCCGACAGACAAGTTCACAGTGAACACTGATAGTTAGTCAACAGAGAAAACTGAGAAGTAGAATGTTTCCAGATACATCACCGAGGAAAGACTACAAAGAAAAATGAGCACCAGTCTACCGAGAGACAATTTTTTTATTAGAAATGTGGATCTGACTTACATTTTGTAACACCCCAAAATTGGTATCTTGCAACCTTAACCAATTTTGTTGCATTTATCATTCTTCTAAATCATCAAAGTCCTATTGTACTAGGCAATTCTGATTTTTGACTGACTCTACTCGACTTGAGTGTCAAATGCAGAAAATCCTAAATCTGCATCAATCATACGTTATGTTTAATTCCTAAATATTTATTGGCTAAACAAACCTTATGATTGAATTAATTTAATTAATAAAGTCCTAGCACTTTAATTAAATTAAATTCACCCTCTTTAGCTAGGACACATGAAAAAGGGATTAAATAATGTTAAAATTATAGCATCGATCAGATAAATTGTAATAATACATATATTATGAGATATATATATATATATATATATATATCAATAATAATTATTATTAATAAGATATTTATTATAAATATCATTATTACTTTAATATAATAATAATAATGATTATCATTATTATTATTGTTATATAATAATAATGATAATAATTATCATTAATTATATTTCTATTCAAACACATATTATCAACTAAACTATCGATTGGAGAATATCGACTTAGCTGAATGTCGATTGAATAATTATCATTATTATTATATGTCTATTTTGAATTACATTGACTAGCATAGAATTTTATACATTAAAGAAAAAATAGTGTTTTAATACTGATTATTATCGACTCCACCATATGTGTGGATATGAACAGATGACGGGGCAAAATATGAAGAGCCATGTCTCTAATGGACGTGACTCCTTAAGGAGTCACGCCCATTATGGACATGGCCCTTCACAACTATGTTGATTATATTTAAGCAAGTGATCTGGATATCAAAGAGACACACCAAAATTTATAAGTGCAGTTCATTCATTGATTCTAGAATAACAGAGATATAATCTCTACAAAATATCGTATGCCCTGATTTCAGCAAAGGTAAAATACTTCAATTATTATTTTCTCAATTATATTTAGATTTGAATCTTGATTCAATTGCATTTACATGGTATCAGAGCCAAGTTAGGAATTATCCTAACAATTGAAATTGACAGATTTAGAATTTAATCCATTTATAAATATCACATTTCCATGGCAAGCACTATAATATTCGAAGATAGGCTTGAAGGAGGAAACAATTTCTCATCATGGAAATTTAGAATCAAAATGATTCTAAGAGAAAGTAAAGTTGAGTCATTCATAAAAGAAGAGAAAGAAGTGCCAGAAAGTGATCTAGATAAATTAAAAAATTTATTAAGAAGGGAAAAAAACCTACTGGCCCAAATGTCTATAAAGAAAAGATCAAAAAATCATAAATTCCCATACCTCATTCCAAAAGGGACGATAAACACATAAGGGAGATGAAACAAAACTGAATTCTCAAGTAGAATATGTGGATTACACAAAATAGAGGTCAGACATTTCTGATATGAAATATACTCCTATGGATATGGGGCAACTTTTGTCTCAGATAACTGTAAAGGTACCCCTCCTAGAAATGATGAGGATAGGACAAAATAAAGAAAAGACTCTGACATGGGTGAAGAGTGTTAGCTCTACTAAGACTATGGGACCAGGACAAAATAAGAAAGTGTAAGACACTAAAGACAAATCAACAAAGGAATCTGATGAGCTTGTGTCAAAGATTGCTCAAATCTACTTGGATGCCAATATTGTTAATACTAATGTAGAAACTGCGAGCATCCCTTTTTATTGACATTGTTAATAAATGGTAAAATGCTAAAAAACTGCATGATTGAATCTGGGGCATCTAACACTCTCATGCCTACAAAAGTCACGAGATCTATGGGATTGAAGAAAGACACATTGCATGGAAGGTGCCAAGCTACGGATTCTAGAGAAGTGCCTGTCATAGGTACTATTAAGGATTTTCCTTATAAATTGGTTGCTTTCCCAGATGAAGTACTAACAATGAGTGTGTTGGTTGTAGACATTTGCCCCCAATATGGAATGTTATTATCAAGAAAATGGAGTGCATCTATAGGGGGAATAATTCAATGTGATTTTTCATTTTCCACTTTTAACCTTAATGATGAAAACATCAAAGTATCAAGGGAAAGTAGAACTCCTCATATGATTTAGGAACAAGATGATAACAATATGAACTATTTCTTAGATACTGAAATGGGGTCATTTCAAGTGTAGGAAAATCAAGCTGCAAGAAAATAACAACCTGCATTGTTATGTTAAGATGTAAATAATTTATCTGAACAAACGAAATCATGGGTAATTTATTTTTATGGTGCTAGTTCTATGGAGGGGGTTGGTGGTGGGGTTTTATTGATATCTCCCTCTAGAAGAACCTTCAAATTTTCATTTACTCTATTGTTTAAATGTACAAATAATGTATCTGAATATGAGGCTCTATTGATAGGTTTGAGATGAGTTGCAAGACATGGAATCAAGTGTATCAGGGCTATTGGAGACTCTGAATTAGTGATATCTTAGATTAAAACCAAATATACATCCAAGAATCATAGATTGAAATAGTACCGAACTACAGTCTGGGATGAGTTGGAAAGTTTTGATGCATTTGGTATTGACTAGATGGATAGGAGCCAGAATAGAATGATAGATTTGCTGGCTAACATTGCTTTAAGGCTAGAAGACATTACTTTTTATAGAATTTATGAAATAGAAGTTCACTAGGCCTTCAATACCAGATAATGTGGATAGATGGAAAGTATTTGATGATGATGTAGATATTCTAAGATTCCTGTATTGTGAGACATATCTTGACAACAAAGAGATAGACTTCAATAAGTATGTAAAGACCATTGATGGAAAAGAAATATATCTCAGGAAAAGAAATATTTCATTTGAAGTCAAATAAAGTCCCAAAGGGACTAGTTGTTCTAGAAAGAGCCTTTGGAAATAAGGATAAACCATTCTCTACTACATGTGTAAATAAGTCTGAAGATTTGGAGGAGGTTAATGTGGGAACAGAGGAAGTTCCTAAGAATTTATTTATTGGTAAAAAAATGTCACCCAAAGTTAAGGAGGATCTAACTAATATCTTAAGGAAGTAAAAAAAATTCTTTGCTTGGACATATGATGACTTGAAGGCATATAATGAGGATTTATTCCAACACAAAATCCCATTGAAAGAAAATGCCAAACCCTTTAGGCAAAAGAAAAGGCCCATAAATTCCACTCTAAGGCCCAAAATGGAACTAGAATTGAAAAAGATGAAAGATGCTAGTATAATAACACCCATTAGGCATTCTTCCTCAGTTTCCAATCTAGTCCCTGTCAGGAAGAAGAATGGGGATATCAGGCTTTGTGTGGATTTCTAAAACTTGAATATATCTTCCTTAAAAGACAACTATGCTCTCCCCAATATGGAGAATATTCTACAGAGAGTCACTGGATGTGAACTCATGTCCATGATGGATGAGTTCTTTAGGTATAAATAGATTATGGTTAAAGACTCAGAGCAGTTTAAAACTACTTTTACCACACTGCGGGGAACATATGTATATGTTAGGATGACTTTTGGTTTAATGAATGTTGGGGATACTTTCTAAAGGGCCATGGATGTTGCATTATTAGATTTCCTACAAAAATTTCTTGAGGTCTATCAAGATGACCTCACATCTTATTCAAAGAAGGACGAACAACATTGTGAGCACCTAGAAAATACTTTTGAAAGAGCCTTAGAATTTGGGATTTCTTTGAATCCCAATAAATGCATTTTTGGAGTGATATAAGGTAATTTATTGGGTCACATTATTTCAAAGGAGGGGGTTAGGATTGACCAAGATAGTGTAGCTACTATTGACAAAGTACCCATCCCAAGGAATGCTAAGGGAATTCAATCTTTGTTCAGACAGGTAAATTTTCTCAGAAGATTTGTCACTAACTTTGCTGAGAAAAGTAGGCCAATTTAAAAAATGTTGAAGAAGGATGCTAAAATGAAATGGGATGGGGAGGCCACCCAATCTTATCAACAGATTAAGAAAGCTCTGAAAGATGCCCCTATCCTGAGAAATCCTAATTATTCAAAGCCCATGAATATTTTTTTATTTGCATTTTTTCATACTATTGTTGTTGTGTTGTTACAGAAAAATGAAGAAGGGTTTGAGCATCTTGTTAGTGATTTTTCTTGGAACACTTACCTAATGATGACAGTATACCTGGTATACTTGAATGCAACCTCTTTTAGGCAAGAGAAAGGCTAATTTCTAAGGATTGGATAATATCGTTCTTCATTTTGGAGCTCCATAGACTCAGGCAGGTTTTACCTTTTAAAGATTACTGATATGTTAGTCTATGTATTTAGTGGATTGTTTCATTCACTGGATATGAACCAAAAAACTCATTGTAAAAACTTATAGAACACTTTGGAGATTGCAATAACTAACTTAAAATAGAGCACTATAAGCCAGGCTATGGTTTTGAGAACATAAACCAATGAGACAAGGATTTGCATCCTTCTTCCTTTTGATTTTAGGAGGGATAACCTAATGATTCACTCTCTAAAGAATCAACAGAGTGGACACTGTCCTGCTGACATAAGTCCTTGATGAGTTTAGCTCATATATTTTAGTAACAAGTGTGTTTGGAATAATTTTGAATGTTTTGAAAACTTAGATGATGATAGATTATCAGACCCAGGTCTAGATCAGTGCCTATCCTTTGGGTTATAGAGTCAAAAGCTTGAAGTTTCACATAAACAAAACACTGTAAGATGCCTTACAACCTACATGTAATTAAGATAAGTTGCCTTACAAATTATCTGATTACCTCTAAAATACTATATCAAATCTTTAAATATTGATATGCTTCCTGAAACTACTCACAAAACTTAGTTCTTTACATGAAAGAAACTTGCAAGTAATTAGATAGTCACCTTGTAACCAAAATGTTTCAGAATGCCTTACAATCTTAAGCATAAAAAAGCATACATAGAAAATAAAGAGACAACAATAAAGAAGAGTAAAATTGCATCATATTTTATTGATGTAATCCTTCTTGTATACATATAAAATCTTTGAAGCTTGAAAGAACACAGGCACATATTTAGAAAGACTGATTCTTTACATTATATTTTATCCTCTCTTACATAATAGAACTCTCTTCTATATATAGGTCTTTAACCATCTTGGAATCCTTTTCAAAAGGATGCTACAAGCTTTGGATGGTCTTAGAAAACCTAACCCTAAAACTATAGAAGAGACAAAAAGAAAGAGAGAGAAGAAGCGGTGGAATGATCAAGTCAAAAAGATAAAAATAGATATTATTTGTTCTTCTCCCGATCTAGCGACTTGAATCTGATAGTATACATGGTAGATGGTAGTAGTTATGTCGATTCTAGATGACCGTGCTTTTAGATTTACCTACATTCTCCTTTTGCAATAACTATCCTCTTTATCTTCAATGGTGAGGTGCCAAGTAGTCATCATTACTCATCATCCAAAATTTCTTCTTCAACTACTGGATTCTTTCTCTTAGGTGTAGTCATCAACTCCCATGATTTTACTTCATCATGCTTTTACTTCATCATCTATTTGGTAGAGCCTCTAAGGGGCTAAATTATTAACATCCATGATAAAAAAATTGAAATGCAAAAGGAGATGCATGAGAATGGAGTAGTGTAAGAACTTGGGCTCCTTCTCCTTTGGGTCTTTCATCTTCTTCTATGTTGCAATGAAACCCTCATGCATTTCATCTATGATATGCTAAATATAATCATAACTAGTATTGGAGTGGACCTCTTGTAGGTCCAACACCATCATCAAAATTCTTGCACTAATCTTCTCTGCATCACCATCTATCCCTAGCACTCTACACAGGGCATAGGCAACATACTTGATATAGAAGTGTAAATCCTTGTAATACTATGGGCTGGTCCCAGACATAGGATCTAAATATTTTCTCACTTCCTTTAGCATATGTTTTAGCAACTAGCTTCTAGAAATACCAGGTTTCAAAGTATATCTTTGTTGCTGCTTCGTCATGTCAATTCTGGTGGACATGGTGCTATATAAGCCGAAGGCTTGCATAAATGAATTTCTATTCAAAATCAATAGGGCAGTGCCATCATTCCTTTTCATTGTCTTGGAAAAAACATCATAATGATTGGCCAGGTCTAGGAACAAGTCTACATCTATGAAGACATCAGGAACAATTAACCTAGCTAAACCACAAGTCTAAGGGTTTGACACTGGAATGGCCTTATCAGAGTTATTATAAAAATAATTAAAAAGAGAAAAACCTGTTGTTCCTGGAGTAACAACATCTTGAACATCTTGATAGTCATCAATGAGAACATTTGCATTTTCCCTTTTATTCTGAGTCAAACCAGGAAGCAGACGGAGGAATTCATCTAAATAATTAACTTTTCCCTTAGCCTCGTCCTCCACCTTCTCACTTTCATTGTTGGTCGAGGCTACATTGACTGCTCTGCTCATGTTTTTAGTGCTTGAATCTCCTCTTCTTTACCAGTATTAAAAAAAATCTATCACTGAGGTCCACAGAATGCCTTGTGCACTATTCTCTGAAAACAATGAACTTTTAAACCACAGAAAACCCTGCAATTCTTTGAATTTTCACTTTGTCAGACAATTGAACTCTTCACATTTTGGAATTCTGAAAGCAAGGTGAATGAAAATGAATAAGCCATCAACTCCTTATAGTAACCATTTGAATTACATAGCTCATGATTTTTAGAACATCAATTCTGTCTTTAATTCCACATATTGCGAACATAATTGAAAACCTATCCGTAGTTTCCTGAGTGTGACAGGGAAATCAAATTCATAAAACTGAATCCTCGGCATCACCTTATAAAATTCAAATGAGCTAACATGTCATCTTGGGATTGGCCCACTGTCATACATCTTAGCTACCCTTTTCTGCACAGTAATCAAAATCTAAAAAATCTGATTGGCCGATGAATGATTTATACTGACATATTTGATATTGCCACCCTTTTACAAAATTTGGCATCAAGCGACCACGCAACTACACTTATTTTCTCTATCACTGACCCCAATCACTTAACCTATGATTTATCTGGAGACATGGTGACTATGTAACTTCCTTTATTTTTTCTAACCACAGTCACCATTTGGCGATCACGCGACACAAGGAAATCAAAGTCGCCAATGGTTATTACTAACCCACATTCTTTTCTGAGACTATGCGACTAACTGTTAGTGTTAACTTCTACAGTTATCTCTTAGTCACTAAATGTTATCTTTTCTTTGCCAGACTGTGCGACTACCCTTAGTCGCGTGATCACTGAATAAAAATGCTGAATGCCAAAACTTCTTGAGACATCGCGACAAGGCATCTTGCCCTTTAATTTATCTGACGACCTCGCGACATACCCTTAGCCGCTAAGTTGCAATGAATTTTCTCCTTAGGATCTTTTATTCTTACACTTGGTGACTACCGTAGGATCTTTCAATGATTTTATCTGATGGATGTCGCTTAATCACCAAGTAACTTCTCATACCCTTAAAATATTCTGAGACCTTGCGACCAACAGAAACTCCTAGTTAGTCTCGTAGTCACTGAACAAATCTTTACCTTTAAGTGATTACTCTGAAGTCTATTTACCTCTTGACACATGTCTTATCTTGATTTGAAAGCTGAGTTATCTGGCGACAACCTGACTGTGCTTTATCTGAAACTGCCAAAGGTTAGTCGCGTAGTCTCAGAAGTTTTAACTTAACTAGAATCTTTTCTAGAGACTATGCAACAAAGGCTTTTGAATCATACTTCACCTCAGACTCATTTAGCGATTATGCGACATAAAGAAATTGCAGTGTCTCATAATAAACCCTTAACTGCTGAAAAATTCTTGCGACCTCCCAACCTGTCTGTGGACCCCTTGATATATTACTATTCTATTTCAATGAATCTGTGACCATGCGATACAAAGAAGATCATGAAGTCTAGGAAAGAAAAAGGAATATTCTTATGTTGCATGAGACAATGCGACAAAGGATAATCACTAATTCTAGGATAAAAAGGAATATTCTATTTTAAGTTATGCAACTAAGTGATTAGACACAAATCATGACTTAAGTGAGGTAAAAAGGTAACTGAGAAACATAAACGAACAAGACCCAAGTGTTTCTTTTTAAATTTGAACACTGAATAAGAGCTAGGGTTTCAAGCCTTTTGAATATTCTCACAGGTTTAGACTTGAAAACATGAAAACTTGGAGAGGGAAAACCACAAAACTGAGGGAAAGAAACCAAAACCTGGAATACAACCAACAGTGGCTCTGATGAGGATTGGCTAAACATGGTTTATGACAAAGAACCATAGAATCTCTAGTTGCAGACCAACACAAAAATGGAGTAGAACACCAAAAATAGGAGGGAAACATTTATAGAACCTACGAATAGGGAAAATACTAAACATATAATAGATATTTACTTGTGCACTATAATGATTTTAATCTGAAAAAAGGTTTCAAAAATTGCCCATGCACAGGAAACTCAAAACCTTCTCCCTCCATATCTTTCAACAAATATGAGTCTTTTCTAAAATGTTCTGAGATTATATAAGGCCCTAACCATAAAGACTCGAATTTCTTATGCTTACCTCTGTCTTCTGCCCTTGCATTCCATTGGAGAACTAAGTCACCAGCCTGAAACTTTCTGTTAGTAGCCCTTTTGTCAAACAAATACTTCATTTTCTGTTGTAACCTTATGTGCTCCCTCTGACTATCTCTCCTGGTTTCATCTAACTCTATCAACTGTATCATTCTATCTTACATTGGATCAGAGATATTTAAATGTTCTTCTTGTATAAACTGGTAAACAGGTAATAAATTATTCATTGGCAACCTTTGTGGTAAACCATATACAAATTCAAAAGGGGATTTACTGATTGCCTTTTTGAGTGTTATCCATCAGCCCAAAGGGCTAACCTCGACTTTGTATGCCATGTTTTCTTATTTTGTTCCAGAGTCCTTTTTAATATCTTTAATATACTTTTGTTTCTAGACTCAGATTGTCCATTAGCTTGTGGGTGATATGGGGATGAGTATGATATTGTAATCCCATACCTTTCACAAAAGCTTTTCATTTCTTCTGATCTAAAATTCATAGCATTATCCATCACTAATTTACTAGGCACACCAAACCTAGTTAAAATGTTATCCATGAGAAACTCAGTAACCACCTTGCTTGTCGCTCTTCTGGTAGGAATAACTTCAATTCATTTAGTAAAGTAATCAGTGGCCACCAATATCTATCTATATCCTGCACTATATTTCTCTTGAAATTCACCAAAAAAATCAATCCCCCACATAGCAAAAGGAGCCTCAGTACTTACTGGATTCAGTAACAGAGCACCTGCAAATTTTAATTTGTTGGAAAACCTCTAACATGGTTGACATTTCCTGACATGAATATATGTGTCTTTGAACAAGGTAGGCCAATAATATCCTGACCTCAAAATCTTATGGGCAGTAGTCTTAGCAGAAAAGTGACCTCCACATTCCCCTTCATGCATCTCAGCTAAAACCCTCTCAGCCTGGAATTTGTCAAGGCACAACAACAGCGTACCATTCTTGTCTTTCCAAAACAAATCTCCTTGAATTAGAATATACCTTTGAGTTTGTAACTTCAAACTTCTCTTTTGGTTTTTAGATAAATGATTAGGGCACTTAGCACTTTTGAGAAAGGAGACAATATCAGCATAATATGGTTTCCTTTCTATACTAGAAATAACTTGATCATGTATTTTTGTCTGGTTCAGCTGCACTAAATCTAGATTTTCCTCTATCATAAGTTTTGCCAAACCTTGTCCTCTTATTAGTTTGGTGATACTAATTTCAAGATTGAACTCTTGGATTCTTTTAATCCATTTACATCTCTTACCAGTAACCTCTGACTGTGTAAGGATATCTTTTACTATTGAATGAGGAACATAGGCCTATACCTTAGCACAAACCAAATAAGGTCTAAAATATTTTACCGCCTTAACCAATGCATAAGCCTGATTTTCCATTATTTCATAGTTTAGTTCTGCATCCTACAAGGATCTACTATAAAAAGCTATAGGATGTTCAAATCCCTATTCATCTTTTTGGAGCAATATGGCAGCAATAGTATGAAATGAGGCAAATCAAAACAAAGAGAAAGACTTAGTGTAATATGGAGATTTCAAAACTGGAGCCTCTTGTACTTCCTCTTTAATTCTTTCAAATGCTTGCTGAGCTTCCTCATTCCAAACAAACCTAGCATCTTTCTTCAGCAATTTCACAATGGGCTTAACAATTTCTACAAAATTGACTATAAACCTTCTGACAAAATTTGTTTTCCCTAAAAAGGACTGAACACCTTTTAAATTTTTTGGAGCAATTACTCTTTGAATTGCTTCCACTCTCTAAGGGTCTATCCTTACCCCTTCTTTGGACACTATATGTCCTAGCAACTTCCCCTCTTTGACTGCAAAATGACACTTCTAAGGGTTCAATGAAACACCATATTCCAAAGCTTTGTTAAAAATTTTACCCAGGTGGTCACAATGATCAAAAGCTTTTTTTGAATATGCAATCAAGTCATCTTGATAAATGACCATGAATATATCTATAAAATCCTTGAAAGCAACATCCATGACTCTTTGAAAATTTGCTCTTGCATTTATTAATCTAAAAGGCATTCTGATATACACATAGGTTCCCCAAGGAGTAGTAAATGCAGTTTTATACTGCTCTATTTCTTTAACTAAAACTTGGTTGTAACCTAAAAAACCATCCATCATGGACAAAAATTCACAACCAGTTACCTTATGCAACATTGCTTCCATATTTGGCAGTGAATAGTTATCTTTCAATGAAGAAATATTGAGGTTTCTGAAATCAACACATATTCTGATGTCACCATTTTTATTCCTAATTGGCACTAGATTTGATACCCATGTTGAATGTCTAATAGGCTGGATTATCCTAGCATCTTTGATTTTCATCAACTCTTGTTGCATCTTGGGAGCCAACAAGGGATTAATAGCTCTGTGCTTATGCCTGAATGGCTTGACATCTGACTTCAAAGGAATTTCATGCTGAAAAAGGTCTTCTCTATATGCTTTCAAGTCATCATAGGACCAAGCAAAGACATGTTTGTATTTTATCAATAGCTTAATCAGGTTTATTTTTACATGAGAATCCAAACCTTTTCCAATATAAACTATTTGAGGATTATTTTCAAATCCTAAGTTTATTTCTTCTAGATCCTCAGCATTAGCATTGCTTAACTTGGATGTATCATTTTGTTGAGTTATAAACAATGCCTCAAGTTCAACCAAACCCCTAGGAATTTGATTATAACTTAATTGGACAACCTCATTTCCAAAGACATAATCCTTTCCATCATGATGTTCCAGTAAGGAACCACAATCTATACTTTGGTTCTCATAGTGATCTAAACATTGCATGAACCTTAAAATATCTTGATCATCCTGGAACACCTGCCAGTTGTAAATGTTGTTTCGAATAACTGGTCTTGTTTTAACTTCAAGTATTGATACCCTGTGTAAGTTCAAATCATCATTTTTCATAGCCACATTTGCTAGAAAATCAGCCATAATATTTTTTGACCTTTCTATCCAATTTATATTAAAGGCATCAAACATCTCAAGTTGATCCCAAATAGCATGTTTGTACAT
>MU224074.1:2829550-2846351 GCA_018584345.1 Thuja plicata | reverse complement strand
GGCCTCCTATAGGCTGTATGGACACAAATTTTGAAAAAAAAAATTTAAAAAAAAACATTTTTTTAATGTTTTTGGTTTTTTTTATTACGAGCGCAGTGTTTGTTAAAGGCGCCACCGGGGGGCCGCCACCGCCCCACCGGGGCTCGGCCACCACCGGTGGCCCCTCTGTTCTTTACGGCCCGCGCCGCTCCCTCCATAGTGGCCCTTGCCACCGCCGCCGTCTGACAACCGGCGCCCGGCACCCCGCGGCCCCGCCGCTCCTCTGCTTTCTCCGCGCCTGCGCCGCTCTGACTGGCGCTCACCTCCCACGCCGCTCCGCTCAAGGCTCACCTCCCTTGCCGCTCCGCCCGGCCCGCGCCACCGGTGGCGGGTTCTTTAGCCCCACTGCGCGAGCGACCAGTCACATGCACGACTGCGGGCTTCAGTTTTGGCCCCCTGGGTGCGCCATGCACCCAGGGGCCTATTTTTTTAGCCCCTGGGGCTTAAATCATGCCTTTTAGGGCATTTTGGGGGTACCTAGATGTTTCTCGCTCTACAAGGAGCATCCGGGGGTCTTTTTTTGACTTCCATATACCGTCGGAAAGCTCTTTCCGAGAACTTTCCAATGGTGGAGGTTAGGGTTTTTGTTTCCACCGTTTTAATAGCGTTTTTTTTTGTTGAAGTCCAATGTCTATTTTTTCCTTTCAGGAGTCATATCTGGCTCATCCGGAATCCTTTTTCAGCAAACGAGATATCATCGAAAATCTGGTTCAGTGTACTTTTCAGTGGCAAAGGTTATTTTTATAGATTCTACTCTAGGTTTTCACTCCTCTGTGTTTGGCAGTTTATGCCCTCTAGTGGTGTGCTTGGTTCTACAGGTCCTGGGATCTCTTCTTCTGAGTTCATTGCTCACTCTTCTTTCTGACTTCTGAGCTTGCATGCTCACTCTGATGCATTCTTGTTTCTGTAAACGAACTGAGATAAAGTGCCTTCTTCTGCATTCTTGGATCTTGTACACTTGGTTCGGTTGATGTACTCGCACTGTGTTATAAAGTGTCATGGGGGGATTATGATGCATTTTCCGCTTCAGTCACATCCACTTTTGTCAAGTGAGTGTACCTTCCACGACATTAGCCCATGTAGTGTGTCTGTGACACTGCCCTTTATCCTATGTGTGGGCTTCTGTTGCACTGTTGGTGTTCCTGGTTCTTCTTCTGCAGCTGTTTCTGGTACTGCATTTCAGTGTTCCTGTCACCTCTCCCAATTCAGCATTATGGGGGGGTTCACCTGTTGGTTCTATTGCTTTCTGGTTCGATTGATCAGCTCTTCAGACATTTGTCTTCTCTACCTGATCATGCACTTCAGTGGGGGTTCCAGCAGTATCTTCTGACAGAGTTTTCAGACATGCTTTGGAGTTGCTTCTTGCTCTTTTCTTGTTCCTCTCTCTGGGACTTTCCCTAGATTGAAGGCTCTGTTTCCTTCATCTAGTTTGCTTTATGTTTTGGGTACCTGATCAGGCCTAGTTTCCGAGACCCATCTTTCCTTCTTTCTGCAGTAGTTTAACTTTTTTGCTTCTCCCTAAGTTACACTTAAGGGGGGGTGTTAGAGTAGTCGAGTATTGCTAATAATTAAATTAGTTAATTATTAGTTTATCTACTCTTTTCTTAAGTTAGACTTAGGAAAGTTTCCATTTCCTATTAGTTTCCCTTTTAGGGTTTCGGTATCCTTTATAAGGATTCACCGCTTTGTATTTCATAAGGAGATCATTTTGTAATTCATTATTGTGTTAATAGAAGATTATTTCTGTCACAATGGATTTGCATTCTCTGGCCTTTTGGCCGCCATAGATCCTTCTATCTTCTATCTTTTTGCTTATGTTTATGTAATAGCTATGCATGCAGGTGTTCTTGGGTAGATTGATGTTCATCAATTCTAACAGTAAATTCAAAAGATGACCCCTAGGATTGAATTCTCTGGCAATGTGGAATACAAATATAGAAATGTATGAGATTATCTTATACAACAAGTAAGTGGTTCCACAAATGATTCTACACATATTAAGAGACTTATTCTGGTATATCCTCATTTTAGAGTTGGGGAGGGCTTGTATGATATGGGTAGATAGGCCAAAGATGCCAAGATCAACACAATTAGCTTAAATCTATTCAAAACTACTTATAGCCAGAGAAATGCTCCCTCCCTAGATTGTAATATATGGGATCTAGATGTAGGCAAGTTGATAGTTCATGGATTATTCATGGTTATAGATCTATTAATTATAATAGCCTAACCATATGACAAAGTATCCAAGGTCTTGAGAGATACAGAGGGAAATATACTATTGAATGTCACCCACCGCTCATGAAATCAGAAAAGTCTTCAATTAAGTGACCTCTCAGTTCAAATGGATGATATTGATTTTGACCATTTCAAAAAGGTGTATCAGAATCAAAAGGAATAATATAGGAATGAGGCCTTGAAAGGATATTTTACCAAGATAAGGGATCTAATTGTAGTAGGCCCTAGTACACCAGAACCTTTCAAACTAGAATATTCTAATAGAGGGGAATGTATAGTGCATTGGTCCATGTGTTGGGAGAGGATGAGGAACCAATGATGCATGTACATTTCATGCTTATGGTTGTTCAAATTTTGCATCCCTACTTTTCTGTCATTTTTTATTATGCTATATACATTGCTGACTTGATGCATCAAGGTTTGATAGTAATAAAGGATTCCAAAATAGTCAGGCCAATGGGATGGTATTCCTTGATGATGCATATGATTTTATTCAATAATGCTAATTATTTTGAAGAAGAAATGGATCTCACCAAGTTTCAGGATGATGAGGATCTGCCTATTTAGTTGTGGAGTACCAAATTTTCTTGTGACAGGAAAGAGGCTAGTTTCATAAATTTTGATAGATCTTTTGCTTCTAGGCTTACAACATTATTATGTAAAGACAACCCTAGGATTAATGTAGATGTATTGAGACTTTTGAGACCATTATAATATGCTCTAGAATTGAATCTTGTTCATAATTGGGGTGATTTCATTTTATACCTTGTCTCAATAGTCATTAGGGTTTATGGCTTACAAGGAATCCCAAATGTCATCCCTTACAGAGTGCCACTCATGACTGGTCTGGCAGAGATTCTCAGGTAGTTAGGTGGATTGCAAGAGGAAGCCTTAACTGGTAAAATGAAGGGTAGCATTTTCCCTACCCTCACCAGATTCCATCATTTTATCATTACAAAAGGGGGATGGACCTAGTTTGATAAATACCTAGAGCCATACCAGTTAGCAACATCAGTGGTGAGGTGTGCAGATAATGAAGGTTTTATCATTGACATGTTTAGAAAAAGAACCAAATGCTTGATATTAGATCATTAGTTCAACTTCCTAGAAGATATAATAAGAAATGAGTTTGATCTAATGGAATAAGAAATTAAGAATGAAAAGTTGTTAGCCTAAAAAAAATATTTAGATTTTATCCACAATTTTGATAGATCGTATGATCCCCTGAAGGCATTTGCATCTTGGGAAAATAAAATAGAATCTCTGATGAATATGTTTTAGGATAGAATGAAAGCCCTAGATCAGAATAAAAAGAAAGTTATGGAAGCAGAGCTAGAAAAGGCTAAGTTTTTTCTGAGAAGGATATCACAAGGTAGGGTTGTCCCACCAGGGAGGTATGTAGTTTACTAGTGAAGGGGTTACAAAACAATTTTTCCTAGAGATGAAAAGCCATCTGAGAAAAAGGGGAAAAGTCTAATGGATACCATTGCCAGGACATTGCTATCCTGAAAAAGGCAGAGGGTGGAAGAAAAAGAGAAACAACAAGGTGATTTTTATTCCCCTTCTCCATCTCCCCCACATATGGATGATCATAGAATCACTGAACAATTGGTAAGGATGGGAAATAATTGACATATTTTTGTCACAACCTAGGAGTTACAAGAGGGAATGCTAGAGGCACCCAAGAATGCATCATTGGATCTTATAGTAGCAGAATTTGCTGGAAAAGAGTTAGATCCTATAAACAAACATGTCAGTGCTGAATTTTTATCAGATGATGATTTTGTTAAAGCTAGGGCTTTCATCCAATTCCTGTGGAGAGTTCACATTGATGATTTCAAAGAAAAATGTCAAAATTTGCAAGAAGGTCAACCTGACAAGAACAAACAAGACATTGAAAAAGAAGTTTAATAGGAGATGATGGTAAAATTTAATAAGATCACCCCTAACGAAGGTAGGGAGTTAGTGAATAAGGAAGGAGTCCTCATCTTGCATCAATGGGATCTTGTTGATGCCATCATATTTGATGCTATGAGAAAAGAAGCTAAACCAGTGCACACTAGTGGGACATCAATTGGTGCCAAATTCAGTGAAGATCACTCAACACTAGTGATATGGTCTCTGAAAAGGAAAGAAAAAATTGCAGCTGATGAAGGTGATTAGACTGAACAATAGGTAGTCTTTTGGTGAAAAGAGTATTAGATACCTCAGTGGTAGAAGCAGCCAACCTCACTCTAGAAACAAAAAAGTTGAGCTTAAAGGTGGCTAAGAAATAAGAAGATGAACTCCAAAGCCTGAGGGAAAAATATGAGGTAGTCATGAAGGCATATAATGATGAGAGGGTCAAGTCCATTAAAAGAGACAATATGATTATGTTCCTTGAGGGTAAGCAAACAGTTTAGTTTTTACCTCAAAGGATGATCACACAAGATCCTCACCAGCCATCCTCATCAAGCCTGATCATAACTTACCCTCCTTCTCATGCACCCTCAAATCCTATCACACAAGAAGAATTAGAACAAGAGAAAGCAAGATTGATTGCTGAAATAACTAAGCTGAAGAAATAAAAGAAGGAGTGGGTTGAACAGCCTACAACATTTAAAGAAGAAGAGGCATGGGTAAAATAGAAGTATGCTAACATGATACATAATACCCTTAGGCATTGCACTCATGAATTAGTTCCTACTTCTATTTATACACATGGGAAGAAAATTATCAGCATATTGAATGAATACAATGTAGATAACGACAACTAGGATAAAATGGTGAATAGATGGAAGGGAAAGAGAGGAGAATTGAAATTCTTTCACTCCACATGCAAAGAAGAAAACAATATTGACATTATTTTGACTGGTACTTATAAATGTGTCAAATTACTGATGGACATGGACATAAGAAGAGCATCATCATAAGGAAGGTAATGGCTTTGAGAAAGGAATATTCAAAGGACCAATATGAGATGTTTCCCAATCTTTTTAAGAAGAATGGTGACCTAAAAAATGAAGCATTATGGCACAGACAAATGAATGAGGCATTGGAAATAAGAACCAATAGCATAATTACCCTAGAAAGTACACTAATGTTTGTTCAAATAGTTGAGATAGTCGGTAAGGCCATAGCATTTTTTGAATTTTGGTCAGAAGAGATTGAGAAGGCAAGTGTCAACTGGAGTGAGATTAACAGCAAAAAGGATGAAGTCATCATCTTCGCTTGGCTGAGTGATGAGGTGTATACCTCTTTGAAGGAAAAGTACACTATAATTGATCCAGGAGAAGATGACAATATGAAAGTAGACAATAAGGACTAATAGATTAGATGATACAGGTAAAGATGAATATCCTACATCACCAACATCAAATACAATAGACTCCAGGTGGCTACTTCCGAACAACCTTGAAGCAGTTGTAAGTACCAAGTTGTCAGGAGACAAAATATGTTGAATATATTTTGTAAAAAGTGGTTATCACTTTATTTAGCTATATTGTGTTTTTGTTGAGTCATCTATTTTTTCCTTATTCCAAATGAGTTGTAGGTTGTTGCAATCCCATTATATAAAAGGATTCCCAAGATCATTGGAAAGGGCTCAAAATTTTTGATTATAAACAATTTGTAAAGTTTTCAATCAAGAGGGGAAATATAGTATAATTTGTACTAGATAGTTGTAAGAAATAAAAAATAAAGCTGAGAGATCTTTTGCAAGTTATCTCTGAGTACTTTTTGTATACGGGAATAATATTTTCTGAATTTAATACAAGGATCTGGATTCCAATCTCTCCTGTGCTATGTGTCTTGTGAGTCATGAATTTTTTGATTTATTAGCATAGTTTTCTCTATGTTTATGTACTTTTTTGAGAGTTCTAACCTAGGATCAGATTAAATTAGGCTCTGATTAATGCATAGATTCATTTGACACACACTAGGATTATATTATTAGTAAGAGTTTGGGGTAATTGTGTTATGATTTAAAATCTTTGGTGAATATTGACTTCAATACACCATATCTGAGTCAGAATATAGCCCAATAGATAAAGCACTAATCTAAAGCGGAAAAGCTTTGTATTATTGCATATCTAGTTGTTAGAGTAATCAGTTAGTTTACTTACTCTTTTTCGCTTAAGCTATCTCTTAGGTACATATAATTAATACTTTATATTAATTATATTGCGCAACCTAGCATTTCTATTTTAGCATTTGTTCACCTTTATAGGCTAAACTTTGTAATGTTTTTTCACAACTTAGAGAATAATATTGTGCTTCTTTTGAGCATCTCTGAGTTCTACTTTTTCATTTTTGTGCTTCTACTTTGTATCAGGTTATTTGCATGCAGGTGTATTTGGGTTTTGTGGATTTGCATGTTTCAAATCTTACATGGTATCAGAGCCACCCTACCGCTGCCTGGTTTGAAGGTTTTTTGAAGCCACGATTCGAAGACATCAATCATAGCCTCTCTGGGGTTTTTTTATGATTTCTAAGGAGGCACTATTTTTTGGAGCAGTTTGAGCCAAAATAGACTCTACCATTGCATTCAGAAGGCCCAGGAGAGTCGAAATACATATAAATTTTGACCATTTTGGTTACTATGCCCTCAAGGAAATTTTTTTGGCCTACTAGGGCCGTATGGACATGCAAAATGAAAAAAAATAAAAAAATCATTTTTTAAATGATTTTTAGCGTTTAAAATAACGCCTGTAGTGTTATTTCATACTACGCCACCCGCATGCCACCGGAGGGCCACCGCCGCCAGCGGTTGCACTGGCGCGCCTCTGGCACCTAGCCGCCACCCTCCCTCTACTCGGGCACCGCCCACCCCTGCCTCTGCTCGGCCGCCGCCTGGCCTCTGCTTGATCTCTACCCACCTTGGTAGTGACATCAGCTGATGTCACCAGGATGTCACCCGATAGCCAAACGACTGTTAATTTTAAGGCGGGCCTCGTGTTTTTTTCAGGAAGCATGTTCTTTGAGGGTCCTATTGGTTTTTTGCTCATAACTTGAGCAAACAGACTTAAAAATGCAAGTATCTTATATCCTCAGAAAGGTCTTTCCAAGATGGATGCAATGATGCTAGTTTGGTTTTCTGATTCAGCCATTTGGGTTCTTATTTTTAGTGTTGAAGTAGAGGCTTTATTTTCCCTTCTACTTTGCATCTGGTGTTCAGGTTTTTCTCTAATTTTCTTTGTGCTTTTAGTTATTGGTTCTTTTTTGTATGAGGGTTAGAATCATATATTGTGGGGGGGTGTTGTTGCTTTCTATTAATTACTTTCAGAAATTGACCCTTCTACTTCTGTCTTATTCTTCTCTCAATGTCAGACCCCTTTGTGGCCTGGTTGACACCACATAACTATCATACATGGAAGCCACACATGACCAGACTCCTCATGTCATGAGGTTTATGGTCCTGTATGGATGTGGCTCAGCCAGTTCTTCAGAGGCCTTATGAGGTGCTTATGCACAGAAACAGGATGGATGAGGCAATGGGCCTCATTTCCATGAACATTTTAGATGGGTTGTTGTTCCACCTGGATGGTCTGACTACACCTAGGGATATGTGGGACAAGTTCTCCACCTTGTTTGGCACTATGAATCAGTTTAGGATTCTCTAGATAGATGCAGAGTTCACCTCCTTGGCACTTGACTCATTCACCAGCATTGAGGACTTCCTGATGAAGTTCAAGTCTCTTCGATCTATTTTACAGGTTGCTAGAAAGACAAAGTCAGATGATGAGTGTATCTTCCTGATACTCTCCAAGCTTCATGGTCCTTATCAAATTTTCACTTCTACCTTCTACTCCACTATGGATGCACTAGGTGCACAGCATGTTATTCCCTCTTTTGAGACCTTCTGTGATAGGTTAACTCATGAGTAGTCCAATCTCAGTCAGATGGATTCTCTTACAGGTTCACAGTCACAGGCATTGCTTGCCAAGTCATCTCAGGATACACAGAAGCCGAAGCTGAAGCATATATCTGATTCTTCTTCTCAGCACTCTACTAGCCCACCATCTTCTTCTAAGAAGGAGAAATAGAAGTCTTAGAACCCCACTTGTTCATATTGTTAGAAGGGGCCCCATGATGAGTCCCAGTGTTTTCATAAGAGATTTGATGGCTATGAGAAATAGATTGCAGATTTGCAAACTCTCAATCAGAAGAGCACTATTTCCTCTCCATCCTCTTCCACCTCACAGGGGTCTTCTTTTCAGTCTTCTACCTCTTCTTCAACATCTAGACAGGATTTTGGACAGGGTCATGCTTTACGGGCATCTATTGCATCCCCTTCACAGGTCCCTTGGATACTGGATTCTGGTGCTTCTCACCATATGGCATCTTCTCAGGATTTGTTCTCTTTTTTTGAGACTTCTCCTATTCCTCATATTCTCATGGGGAATAACACTATATAGACAGTCTGCGGGATATGTTCAGTCAGCATTCAAGATGGCACATTCAATGATGTATTGTATGTTCCATATCTCTCTGCAAACCTTCTCTCAATTTATCAGATTACATGTAGTGGGTCAGGGAAGATAGTTGAGTTCATGACAGATTCAGTCTTCATCAAGGATAGTGTGACAGGAGGCATTATTGCTACTGGGATAGTTTATCATTCCACCTGTCTCTACACCTTCTCTCACTTTGGTCCACCATCTCCATTATCGGAGCATAGCTCTCCCCTTTTGAGAGAGCATCATGAGGTGCAGTCAGGTCGCTTGAACCTTTGTGTTGTTCCCGAGACTAGTGTTGTGACTGCCACACCTCATCCTAAGGAGTACTTTTCTCTTCAGTAGGATTCATCTTCAGCACTGCTTGACCCTTCACCTCCATTCATTGAGCCACCAGGTGCAGTTGTTGAGGACTCTTCAGAGGACACTCATCTCCTCTTTGCTGACAGTGTTAGCACACTTGTCATACCTCTTACATTGGGGATTCCCTTTCAGGATCCTCGTGTCTACTCCTTTGAGCATCATCTTAGCCTTCCAGTGACACCTCATTTTTCAAGGTCACCTCTTCAATGCCCACTTCCTTTCACTCCTTTGTATTGGAGTCATGGTGGTTTGTTCATTGATCCAGGGGTTCTTTCATTCCGGGGGGGCTTTGGAGCCTCGACCCTCTCTCACGGGGGGGTTGGCACCATGAATTGTACTATTGGCTTTGAGAGATTATCTTGAAGTCATTCCTTTTGTCTTTTCTTTCTTTTACATCTCTTTTTGGGGTAGGGTTTTTCCCACTGGGTTTTCTCTATTTCCTCAGTTTACAGAGATTTCTTTGTTGTTGGGTACCTGATCAGGCCTTATTGCTGGGACCCATTTCTTTTGCTTTCTTAGCTGTGCTAGGTTAGCTTACCTCCTAAGCTTCGCTTAAGGGGGGGTGTTAGAGTAATTAGTTAGTTTACTTACTCTTTTTTGCTTAAGCTATCTCTTAGGTGCATATAATTAATACTTTATATTAATTATATTGCACAACCTAGCATTTCTGTTTTAGGGTTTGTTCACCTTTATAGGCTAAACTTTGTAATGTTTTTTCACAACTTAGAGAATAATATTGTGCTTCTTCTTTTAAGCATCTCTGAGTTCTACTTTTTCATTTTTGTGCTTCTACTTTGTATCAGGTCATTTGCATGCAGGTGTATTCGGGTTCTGTGGATTTGCATGTTTCAAATCCTACACTAGTTTCATATTGTTTTTTTTTCCTATAAACAAACATTAAAATCTATTAATTTTACATTTGTACAAGTTTGTTGTAAATTCCTATCTCATGCTCCATTTCATGGTTGATTTTCAATGGGTAATTAGCCAATTATCTAGTATCTCCTTGTCATGTTGAGTCATTATGAGATAAATGATGCATAATACCATATAAGACATATCAAAAGGTATTGTAGGGTATCCCCCCTTGGTGTAGTAGGACTTGAAGAGTAGAAGTATTGGTTAGAGTGCTTGTTAGTTGGTCCTTTTCTTGCATGAAAAAATATTTGGAGGTGGCTCTTCTATAAAACAGTCATAAGAAGAAGAGATTATTGTTGTTTTAATTGCAACATAAAAAGAAACCAACACACTCTTCAATACATTATATAGAGAAGAGAACTCCAATGTTGAAATTATTAAGAGGACTGGACCAACTAACAAGGACACTGAATTATCCCTCTACACTTTAGGTTTTGCAAAAACAAGGGGGACTCCCTTTAATGGCTTTGAATAGTCACTAAAACCTTAATTGGCATCAAAATAAGAAGAAATATCATATAAGACTCAACACAACTAGGAGATACTAGATAATGGCTAATTATCCATTGAACATCGACCATGCTTGAAGCATGAGATAAAAAAACCATATTTAAACTAAAAATAAAAAGAAAATAAATCAAAAGATGGAGATAACCAGATATATTAAACCAATAAGATAACAGTTTCAAAAATACCCATACGAGTGTCTTATCTATTAAGCAATAGAGTTAATCTATCATTTCTTGTATGGAGACACAAACTATGACTAATTCAAGGCTCAGATTATTATTTCCTTACAATAATATGCTTTAATGTAATCCAAATCTGAACTTCTTACAATGATCTGTATGCCCACCATATGAACTTGTGAATTATTTTTTATAATTTTAATTGATCCTTGATCTAAGATTTGAACTAAGTCATACACATATAAACAATATGCAGTGAATTTGAATGAGAAACTCAAAATTTGTTAAACTCATAGCTCATAAGATTACCACAAAGGAGAGCATCAATCAGATTTATCTTCAGAACCATCATCTTCATGCAATAATTTGTTTACTAAAAATAATTTCTCAACAAAACTAAAACACCAACATTATATCATATATGTGCTCCATCACTATTATACAAGACTTCACTATACTGGTTAAAATCTCTAACTCAAAAAGAAATAAGTCTACTTGAAACTTGACAAAATTTATTAGCCCCTCCAAATGACCTACAAAACCCTAGATATACCAATAGGATACCACAAGATTTGGACCTCCTTTGGGAAAAAAGAAAGCCTAATGTACAACCATGGAAGCTCGAGAAATAAGACAACATTATGGTAGAAAAGACAAGGAGCCAACTAAAGGTTACAAAAGATCAGCAAATCCAAGCATAAACCCAAGCCATAACCTTGCAACATTAATGCACCCTGATTCATCTTTGACCACACTGATATTGAGATAAGCAAAAAAACATCGAGTCACTCCGTGCAAGTTGAAACATATGCCTCGACCAAGAAAGCACATATAATGGTTAGAAAAAAAATCAAATATCATGTACCACAATGGTCACCCACATCATGAAAACACTATCAAGAACTAAGATCACATTGGACCAACAAGCTTAAAATGCAGTTGTTGATCATCCTTTAAGAATAGTTAGGAGTTGACATCAAACATAAACCACCATTGAACAAGAAAAAAAAACCCGTCTGAGGAAACAAGATATTTTCACTACTAGAACCCACCAACTACTCCCATCAATTAAAATATAGTCCTTGAACAACCTAAAAATGGGCTCATTTACAACACAAACTGCTTGAAAGATATCGGTCAACCATCATTGAACAACATCCTACATCAAACAACTCAAAAAAAGGCCTACTCACTCAACAAAGACATCTGACAACATTTGGTCCCACTCATAATCGCATGCCCAAGACATGTGACAACTAATTGCAAGCTCACACACCCTGGGAGCATATTCCTTCTAACTTAGCAAGCTCACAAGCACCATTGATCTTCTTCATAAATATCTCCATGTGGCATCATCTCACAAGCTCATGACCCTTCCATTAAAAATTCACTAACTCCTGTAATCTCGTGACACTAACCACTAGTGGTTAATCACACACTTGCTGACATTTCTTGTTATGTCCTTTAACCACCATGATCTTGTGATAACCTTTTTTCCAATTTATGGGCCAATTTTCTAACCACTACAAAATTGTGACAAGTATTACCCTACTTCATCTCCTCCATGTGTCATCTGGGACTACAAAATTTCTCCAACTTCCACTGAGTTATCCATTGACATGCATGACACCTTAGCCAAAAGGTGCTTTCCTTATTGGCACTTGATATGTGTGTGCACATGTATAAAAATAACAAGTTATTCCCCAGCATAGAAAATGTGGGATCAGTTCCCTTCTGTAAACCATTGCCCTGTGCACGTGCTGCCACACTGCCAATCTTTCAAATATGAACATTTTGACCTTGATTGACCTTAACAATGATTTGAAAGGACCCAAAGGGGAAAACTAGCTCAGACTCAAAACACTTTTAAGCTTGACATGAATGACCTCCATTTTATCAACAGATGAGAAAATAACAAGGCCAAAAAATATGAGAGGAAAAAATGTTAAAATTAGAGGAAATTTTAGCAATGACCTAGACAAAAATTTTCAGTCTTAACACCCACAATACCCTATAGAGAGAAATCATCCTCATCTAAAATCATCCCCTCCCTAGCATCCTCTTGGGGGTAGTCGAACGATTTGAAAGGTTAATCATGAGATTGATCTGAAAGTCTCCATTCAACATATTTTATTTTATTCCATCAGGGATACAAGTTTTGAAATCATTTTATTTAATCAAATCCTTAGGTCTTGAACCCTCAGAATATTTTTGGCACAACAAGAGGGGTTGTGTTATTTATATTTTTATCCCCCTCAAATCTTTATTGGTTTCCATACATTTCTCTAGGCTACCCTATTTTTTCCTTCAGACCTTAGAAGTCTTTTCTTTAGCTTGTTTTAACAGATAAACCTTTGTCCAATGCCCAATTTTTTATAATGGAAACATTCAAAGAGAAAGGATTCAAACTCAACTTCTTATTGTCAGAAACCAAACTTTGAAAAAAATCAAAACTTCCCTTAGAAAATCTATAAATTGTTTGATGTTTACACAAATACAACCATAAAAAAGTCTCTTTCTAGAACCCGTTGTAGGATCCAACGAAAGAAACTACCTAAAAAAATTTGTGATACCCATAAAAATATCCTTATCCCACAATTTTAAGGGTAAACTAGGGAGTCTAACCCATATAGAAGTAGCATCATGAACCCAGTCAAGGGGAGATAAACTTGTCTCCCATATTTTCAATTCCAATGAAGCCCTTCCAAGTATCTAGGGCCCTCCCGCCAAGACCAAGGTTAAATTCTCATCACATGTAAACATGAAGGAAAAGAAGTCTTTCACCATGGCCAAAAAATTCAATTTTTTATTGAGGAAAATCTTGGGTTTCTTGGCAATCTTGCATCAACCAAAAAGATTTCATTTTAGCTCTTCGCATTTTTTTTCAGTTAGCAGTTTCTGAGTTTTTAGTAGTGTTCCTTTGTTTTGGGTGATATGTTATTACAAACCTCAAGGTTGGTTTTGGACATCATGTTTTACCTATGTATGGGTTTGCACTTGATTTGGATACTTTGTTGTGGAGACATTAAATATTCAATGTCAGTTAAGAATGTTCTTCATGTTATTGCGATTAGTTGATCATTTCTGATCTTGTTAAGTATTTTCCCAATCAGTGAAGCTTGGTGACTCATATCCCAATGTTATTGGCTCTTTGGATGAAGTCTCTCTAGGATAATGCATAATTTCAATAACTTTCCATCAAGATCATCTTGATTTGGTTACTAACCTATATTTATGTATTACGTTTTCTTTGTATTGAAAAATATAAATGATCTCGATTGACATATGTGTGTGAAGGATCTATATATTGTGGCATTTATTTCATTATTAGATATCTTGGTAGCAGCTCAGAGATAGCTCTTATTAGTTAGGTTTTCATCTAGTATGGATTAGGATTTGTAGATCTAATCAAGCATGTGTGCCTTGAGTGTAAGCCAATATGTGGCTAGATAATTTAATGAAATTTTTTATTTTAGAGATAATGTGAAGGGTTCCATGGGTATGTTTGTTATTCACTGTAGAATTCCTTATGATCTTGTGTTGATTATTTTCATTGTGTTGAGTCTTGTTACATGGTTGGACCATCTCCATTGAGGAAAATATAGCCATGAATCCATCTGATGGTATCAAAGAAAGATCTTTCATGTGATTGCAGATCCATGTTCCTGAACTTGTGAATCCCTTGATGTGTTGGTTGTTGGGTCATAAAGAATAGGTCTAGCATGCACTAATAGAGGACTTGTGTGAGGTGGTCATTGAAGTAATTTTTGATTGTTTTTGGCTTGTATGAGTTTATATAAGAAATATTTGTTCTTGCGATGGTAGATTATTGTTACTCACCTTGCAAAATCTTGGATGACCTATTGTGGGATGGAAGAATGTGGATTTCACCTATGACTATGAAGTGTTTGTGTGAGGATGGATCACAGAGTAGTTGTTGCTAATTGTGAACCTTGGAATGTGTTGAGGTCCTAGAGGCATCTCACTTGTGAATGGATTGTCGAATCAAGGAAGGATGTAAGCATGTCCAATAGATCATTGAGTGAGAGGCAATTGAAATCTTGAATTTAGATCATCAAGTAGAGGCATTTTCCTGATGTGAAGGGAGGGATGTCACATGATAAGATGAACCCTAGAGGTGTAAAGAGAATGTTTGAAGACCTTAGGCTTGAGTTGAGGTATGAGACCTGAAATTATTTGGGTGGTTTGAGAAGGAATCATGAACCTAAGAGAGAGAGAGTAAGAGGAGGCTACTGAGGAGTTCAAGAAATTAATTTGTCATTTACCTATTTAGAGGTGGATCGTTTGGCTTGTTAAGAAGATTGTTTAGAAAAGGAAAATAAAAGATAGAGTTTCTACTAAGAAAGAGGTTAAGATTTATGAGGTATGTACACCTATGAATTCTTTGATGCAGATTGTAGAGGATAAGGTAGGTGTGGTTATGAAATAATTCCTTAATATGTTGATTAGATCTAATTATAAAATTAAGGAATGTCTTGTTATCAAGGATGATAATTAGATTGCTAATGTTGATGCTGCTGAAATTGGAATTGAGATTCCTTTGGCTGAAATTGATAACCTTGTTGTGACATTTGCTAAGTTTGATAATGTTTGCAATATGGGTATTACTATTGATGAGGATTTTTTTGGTGAGTATGAGGGGACTTGTGATAAATCTTTTATTTATGATTATGTCCATGATAATGATGGACAATTGTAGACTTAGTTGTTTCAGTTGAGTGCTGACTTATTGCAGATATTACCTAGAGGATGTGAAGACACATGTTTCTTGGTTAATCAAGTTGTTTCTTGATTGGTGCTAATCAAGTTGTTTTTGTGAAAGATTATCTTGTTTCTTATGTTGAAGTGCAGGTATGGGGAGAGAAGAAATATTTATTTGATGGGAATTTTGAGCATAATTATTCAATTTTATATTGTCACTGATGTTACACAATTGTCTACAACCAAACCGAGCACAGTTAGTGTATGCCAAGTTACTTTCAGTGTTTACCAAGTTCACTCAGGCATTCAGAAAAGCTAGTTTCAACCGAGAACAGTCAGGCATCAAAGGATTATAGGGTATGTGTAGGATCATGGTATGCCAAAAAGTGGTGATGTGAAAAAGTAGTCATGATTGGTAGACTGACTGAAAAATAGCTATAACTTTCAAACAGTATAACATTTTTGAAATCCAAAATAGGAGTCACATTTTATGCTTCACCTACTACAATAAAAAAATAAAAAGTATTCAATGTGATGAAGTTTAGACTAACTTAAGGTGGTAAGACACGAGACTTTTTATATTCTGGAAAATTTGTATTAGAAAAATAATAATTAATTATTTACTTGGAAAAAATTACAAAAAAAAATGCATTACGTTCGGACATGAGTCTACTACTTATATCTAGAACCTTGTAAAAAATATTATCATTTGATTATGTTTAAGGTGGTCAGACATACACCTACTTCTTATCTTTTTAGTCCTGATTGATAGAATGATTGAAAAATAGCTATAGCTTTCAAACAATATAACATTTTTGAAATCTGAAAGTTGAGTTACATTCTATGCTTTTCCTACTACAATAAAAAAGTAAAAATTTTCCAATTTGATGAAGTTTAGACTAACTTAATGTGGTTAGACACATGATTTTTTATATTTTGGAAAAGTTGTAGTAGAAAAATCATAATAAATTATGTACTTTGAAAAAATTACAAAAAAATATGCATCAGATTTGTTGGAAATATGGATGGAGTAACTGAGAGGGGAGGGGTGAATCAGTTACCACAAAAATAAATCCACAAGTCCCTTAGATGTCTTAATATATGTTGCTGTTACTCGGTAAATTAACCTTATATTGTTCTTTAAACATTCACAGTTATTGACATGTATAAAACAAATAACATGAACATAAGTAACACTAGATATAACGTGGAAACCCAATTTGGGAAAACCACCAATGTAACTAGTTACTGATTTTCACTCTTCTGAAGTGAGCCCTGTTAGGAGCCAACCCAGTTAAAGGTTACAAAACACACTGTTAGGTGTGACCCTGTTAGAGGATTTAAACACCCTGTGAGGAGTGGCCTTGTGAGAGGTCTTTAGAACAATTCAACTGAATT
>MU224074.1:2791164-2823215 GCA_018584345.1 Thuja plicata | reverse complement strand
CCGTCTGAACTCGGTAGACTCGGTAAACTGCCTTGCTGAACATTCTTAGCTCGGTAGACTCAGTTTAATGACTGATATGACATTTGTGTAACATCAAGGACAACACACAATTAAACAATTATTTCCAACACAGATTTATACATGAGTCTACTATGTATATCTATAATCTTGTAAAAAAATATTATCATTTTATTGTGTTTAAGGTGGTTAGACATACACCTACTTCTTATCTTTTTCCTGAAATTTTCATACTACTGCAATGAAATTTGAAATTTTACCACATAGAATATATTTGTTATTTAAAAGGGCTAGTAGCTTAGAAACTAGATTCAATTTTCTATAGATTATCTTCTTACACATTTTTTATATAAGATTGATAACTTGTTCAAATTTTTACGTCAACTTTCCAAACCCTGATTTTCTAAATTTTCATTACCACTTAAGGGCTTAGTTTAGCATACCCTGATCGTACACATACCCTATAGTATTAACCGAGTTATGCATTTAATGTCAGCAGAATAAAAATAGTTTACATTTTATATTTATTTAGTTAATTGCAGCCAACAAATTTGAGTTTTATTGTTTATTTAAAAAGGTATTCAAGCCGATTTGTCAAAGCTTAAATCATAAATATACAAGGTCAAGTTTGGATTGAATGTGTGAAAGTAGTAGAGTTTTTTATATGAAGAGTGAAGGCAAAATTAGAGGGAATTTTGATTAAGGATAGAATATCTAGAATGAGATGCAAGAGAATATTTGATCAGTAAGGATCTAGTTTAAACTAGAATAGAGCTCTAAATCTGCAAAGTCAGATGATTCTACAATCAGTTCAATTCATTTTTACCCTCTAACAATTGTAGTAATGATCCAAATCTCTTAACAGAGTAGACTTAAAAGTCTTTTAATAAATCCTCTCACAAGGTGGCATTTCTACATTGAAGTGTTTGAAGACCTCTAACAAGGCCACTCCTAACAAGTTAATTAAATCCTCTAATAGGGTCACACCTAACTATGTTTTTTTGTAACCTTTAACAGTGTTGGCTCCTAACAGGGTTCACTTGAGAAGAGTGAAAATAGTACATGGTTACATTTGGTGGTTTTTCCCATATTGGGTTTTCACATTAAATCTTGGTGTCATCTGTATTCATGTTATTTTTTTTATGCTTTATTATTATGCACTTATTCACTAAAGGTTAATCTCATTTAAACATCTTAAGATTGCTTTATTACCCAAGTTACAACAGAATATCTTTGTTGACCGAGTGACCATGATAGGTTTGTTTAAGACATCTAAGGGACTTGGATTTATTTTTGTGGTAACTGATTCACCCCTCCCCTCTTGATTACTCAACTCATTTCTAACAATTGGTATTAGATCATTTGGTTCTTTAAGGGTAGGTTTCAAGGCCTAATCAAAATATCAAAGATGTCTTACAGAAGGGAGATCCCCAAGCTTAACAAAGACAACTTTGTTGCATGGAAAGAGTTGATGAGGCTACATCTATCTACTATTGGAGATACTAGTTTGCAATTCTTGGACCACAAGTATGTTGAACCACCTAGACCTATGTCTGCGGATCAGATGGTGAACATGAAGAATCATAACATAATGATGAATGATATAGCTTCTTCACTCAGCTATTTAGAATTTGATGAAGTCAAGGAACTCCCTACTGCCTATGATATGTGGAAGAAACTACATGAAATCCATGGAGGAGATGATAATGTAAAGAGAGCCAAAGTAGAGAGTCTAAGAGGTCAGTTTGATCAGATGAAAATGAAAGAAGGAAGAAGACATTACTAAATATAGTAAAAGAATCAAGAAAAGTATCAGTGCCATCATAGCTGCCGGTGGAACGATTGAAGACAAAATAGTGGTCAATAAGGTATTGAGAACTTTACTTCATATAAATGCAATTAGAGTTTCAACTATTCAAGAGATGAGGTGGAGTAACGATATAACTCTAGATACATTGGTTGGAAGGCTAACAGATTTTGAGTTGGACAATTTTGACAATTATTCTCCTAATCCTATAAATTTTGAGTCTACATTCAAGGATAAATTAAACCTTGGTAAGAAGGATAGAAACTCAAAAGGAAAATAGATTGATAGTGATAGTGATGATGAATCTAATGATGAAGATCTAGAAATCATTGAAGCACTACTTGCAAAAAGAGCTGCCAAACGAAAGTAAAAAGGAAGAATACCATTGATTTGATTTTCATGTAATGAGGTTGGCCACATTGCTGCTAAGTGTCCAAACAAAGAAGATACAAAAGAGAGGAAATTAAAAAAGTACAAAGACAAGAGAGAATTTAAAATTTACAAAAGCTACAAGGACAAAGGTAAGAAATCTTGTTATATTGAAAAAGATTCAGATAGTGATGAAGGTGAAGATGAAATGGTTTACATTGTTATTAAGGATGAGTCAGATAATGAAGAAGCTGAAAAGACTGCACTTTTCTCTCATATTGGAAAAAATAACACCTGGATAATTGATAGTGGTTGTTCTCACCACATGACTAATGATAAAAAAAAGTTGAACATCTTGAGCAATATGATGATGGGAGTGTCGATTTTGGAAACAATGAACCTTGCTATATGAAAGGTAAAGGTTTCATTACTCTAACTAAAGGAATCAAATGTGATAATTCTTATTGGGTTGAAGGACTAAGGCTTAATATACTGAGTGTGGCATAGCTGAATAACATTTGTTTCAAGGTAGAATTCATGAATGGTAAGGCCAAGCTCCTAGATGGTAAGGGAAACCTAGTTGGAACTAGCAAGCAAACAAAAGGTAACTTATTCTATCTTGATCTCACTGAAAGTTCATGTTTTATTGCACAAGTAGAAGAAAGTTGGTTATGACATAAAAGATTGTGTCATGTGAACTTTTATAACCTAGTCAACATAGTCAAGAAAAAAAGAGTATGAGGTATTCCTATTTTGAAGAAACCTAAATTGGCAATGTGCAAACAATGTCAAATTGGGAAGATGGGAAAAACTAGTTTCAAGAGCAAGAATTACTATACTAAAGAAGTCTTGGAGTTAGTGCATACTGATCTATGTGGACCAATTGGAACAAAAAGTCACACTAGATAAAATTATTTTATTTTATTTGTAGATGATCATTCTAGAATGATGACTCTTATGTTTCTCAAAGAAAAATCAAAAGATTTTTAGAAGTTCAAGTGGTAACCTTGCCAGAGTTGAGAAGGAAACTAGAGAGAAACTAAAATGTCTAAGATCTGACAGAGGAGGTGAATTCATTTCTAATGAGTTCAATGAATTCTATATTGAAAGAGGAATCAAGAGACAAGTATCTACCCCTGGTACACCATAGAAAAATGGAATAGCAGAAAGAAGAAACATATCTATTATGGATTGTGCAAGAACCTTGATGATTGAAAATAATGTTGCAACCAAATACTGGAAGGAAGCTATCAGCACTATAGTTCACACCTTAAATAGAGTTCAACTGAAGAAAGGAACTAATCAGACACCCTTTGAAATATGGTATGGCTATGAATCCAATGTTTGTTATTTCAAAGTATTCGAAAGTAGATGTTACATCTTGAAGGAAGAAAGAAATGGAAAATTTGATGTAAAAGTTGATGAAGGCATATTCCTACGTTACTCCAATAAAATAAAATAATATAAATGTTTCAATCTTGCTACTCATAAAGTCATATAAAGTGTAAATGTTAATATTGATGAGTTTGCATAGAGAAGTGAGGACCAGAGCAGTAAAGAGCCTAAGGACTACAAGAATTTTGTGTATTATGAACTTGATACTATTCCTAAGACTCGAGAAATGGTGATTAGACAAAAACCATCTCAACTAGTGAATTCATCAACACAACCTTTGTTACAACTAGTTCAACCCGAGTTACAGCCTATGCAACCCTAGCTGCTGGCAGAGGAAACCAAGTCATAGATAGAGGGAACTGAGTCTCAGACAAAGGAAAATGAGTCTCATCTAGTGGAACCCAAGTCTTAATCAAAAGAGAAGAACAAAGTGTTTGAGCATGGTGAACCAAGTGGAGCAAGCCAAAATAAAAAATGAAGGAACCTATACTTGCCAAATATATTATAAGGCATCATGCACCTGAGAAAATAATTGGAGATCACATAGAAGGTATAATGACAAGGAACAAACTTAAAGGTACATGTTTTCTTAGTGAATTTGAACCTAGATACATTAAAATCCTTTGAGTGATGAAAGTTGGATTGAATCCATGATAAAGAGATTGAGAAAATAGAAAAGAACAAAACCTGGACTCTTGTTCCTAGACCAAAAGACAAGAATGTGATTGGTACTAAGTGGGTTTTTGGAAACAAGTTGAATGAAAAGGGTGAAGTTTCTAGAAACAAGGAAAGAATAGTGTATAAAGGATATGCTCAAGAAGAGGGAATTAATTATGGAGAAACTCTTGCTCCTATTGCTAGAATTGAAGGAGTCAGAATGCTTTTGGCATATGCAACACATAAAGGATTCAAGGTATATGAAACGGATGTAAAATATGCATTCTTGAATGGAATTTTGGAAGAAGTCTATATTGAGAAAACTGAAGGTTATGTTGATCCTAACAAAAGGAATATGGTTTTAAAATTGCACAAAGCTTTGTATGGACTGAAGCAAGATCCTAGAGCTTGGTATGAAAGACTGTATGGTTACTTGGTAAGTATTGGATTTAAGAGAACTAATGATAATAGTAGCTTGTACATCAAAGAAAGACCTCATAACAAGATACTATTAGAAGAGATATTTGTTGATGATATACTACATTGGATATGATGATTTATGCAAAGCATTCTCTGAAGAAATCAATAAATAATTTGAGATGTCTATGTTTGGAGAAATACATTTTTTTTTTGGTTTACAAGTTCATCATATGAAGGATGGTATTTACATTACTCAGTCCAAATACATCAAAGAGATACTGTAGAAATTTGGAATGGAATATTTAAGACTAGTTGGGGCACCTATGTCTACTAGAAATAAGTTTTCTAAGGATGATGACTCAAAGGAGGTAAATCAGACTACCTACAAATCCATGATTGGTAAACTTCAATATGTTGTTCACACTAGGCCTGATATTGCATTAGCAGTTGCTATTGTTGCAAGGTTTTCAACTAATCCTAGAGAGAATCATTTGATGGCTATCAAAAGAATTCTAAGATATCTTAAGGGCACTTAAGATTATGGATTATGGTATAAGAAAGGAGGAAACTTTGATTTGAAGAATTTTACTAATGCTGATTGGGAAGGAAGTTTTAATGACAGGAAGAGCACCTGTGGTGGAGCATTATTTCTTGGAAAGAGGTTAGTCTCCTAGACTAGTAAGAAATAGAATTGCATCTCTTATTTGTATTTTGGACATTATGGTAGGCTTTTCCACAACATATTTTTGAGTGACATGGTGAATCCAGCCTTAAATTTGGTTCTTGTGTCATAGTGCATTAAAATTAGTTTTTTATTTATATTTTAGAGAGATTACTCCTTTTATTGTTGCTTTTAGAGTAGCATGGTGAATCCACTTTGATATTTTATGAGGGAGAGAGAGGAGAGGGGAAAATTTCATTAAAATTAGATTTCTATTTATATTTCAGAGAGAGTACTCCTTTTATTGTTGCTTTTAGAGTAGCATGGTGAATCCACTTTGATATTTTATGAGGGAGAGAGAGGAGAGGGGAAAAGATAATGAGAGAGGGAGAGAGGGAAGGGAGAAAGGGAAGTAGGAGAAAGGGAGAGAAACCTTTCAAACTACCCATCATGGATTACGCCAATACCTACATTTATGTTATCTAAAATCCTAAAAATATACCTCTCTTCTATTACAAAGTTGGTTGGGGGAAAATGAAAGAATGGAACCTCTAATTGTGAAATATTAGTCAAAAGCAAACGGTTCCAAGTGGCCGGCTTCGTTAAATATTTTTTAGGTACTCTTAATGGTTTTGGGAACCTTTTTGTAATGCACATATTTTCTTTCTACTTTCTTCACATAATGCTCTCATAATTTTCAAAGCTACAGTAATTGTCACTTTTTCATTATCTTTGAAACTATATATGCACATACCACCAAGGAAATAAATTCCATTGCAATTATCCATCTTATCAACTTATGCAGTCATGTTGGGATGTCCTCAATTATTTGGAAATGCTCTATTTTCATGAATGTTAGTTGTTGACTTAAAAGAGTAAAAGAGTTGCAAGATTTGCATATTTTTGTAGTTAGTTTGTGAGTTGGTATATTTCCTCTTCAATGTCAAGGCATCTTGATTTGCTTTATAGAAACAAAAATATGATTGGGTTTCCTTTTATTATTTAGAATGTTTGGTGTTTCTTTGGTGTCAAGTGCTTTTAAAATATTTATCGTCAGAATTATGTGATCAGGTTATGTTTAATTGAAAAATCAAATTATAGTTTTTGATATTATTAAATTGATCACAGTTTTATTTAAAAAGTTGTATACACATTACATGCACCTTTTAGATTTTTTAGTTGAGTGGCCACTTTTTTCTTCACTATCTTCATGCACATGCTCATAATGTTTGGAGAAATAGTCATTACATTACTACAAAATAGTGCAGTATCCCCACAATGTCAATGAGTGACCATAAAATCCTACAGAACAAAATTTCCCTAGAATAGAGGCTTCACCTTGCAAAACAACTTCTCAAACTTTATATGGGTAGTACCTTAATACATGAATATGACATATCTATACCCTACAACTTATAGACCCAGTAACTAAAACTATAACTATTGGAATTGGCTTTCTTAGAGGTGTTGACATTCATGTCAACATATGTTTTAGTTGAAGTCTTAGGAATACTAGTTATCACTGATATAGGGAAGACTGAGATAAGTGTATAGACATTATACAAGATTTAAGAGCATGCAAGCATGGAGATGTATACAAGGATGAGTAGGAATCTTATATCTATGGTCACTTGACTTAATCTTACTATTGGCAGAAGTCATAGTTATTTTAGTCAAGGCTAGTTACAAAAAAAGAGACAAAGAATTGTGATAGAGTTGGTCTCTGAGTTTTGGAGATAACTTGGATACAAGCATGAGTTATTATTTGTGAGCTTAAGGCATGGTAGAAGATATGTTGGAGAATGTTAAATGTGATTTCTAGATCACCATGTTCTTGGTGACATCATTTGAAGCATGTGATCTTGTGAAGATCTATATGTGGTCAACTACAACAATGAAATGTGTTTAGAGGATGGCGAGCGTAGATTAGGGATCTTAGAGCATAATTGATGAATTGTAATTGATGTTTACTTGTGTAAGGTACCATGTGTATCTTACAAAGGTGGTGTAGAAGCACTATGACAATAGGGGTAAATTCATTAACCTGATGGAGATCCAAGAGGAGTTGAATACATATGAAGACTACAAGGACCTAAAAGGTCTCAAGCATTATAATTTGGGTCATTAGTGCCTATTGGAATGTAAAGAAGTCAATGTAATGTAGAGTTTCCATGATAAGGCAAATATCCCTACAAGGGTCATCGTGTAATGGGAAAGGGAGTTAGTAGTCCTAATAGGTTTGATGGAGTTAAGAACATGAAAATGACTTGTATGGTCATGAGAAACAATGTAATAAGGTAGTAAGGTATACTGGTGCCTAAATTGGGAATGAATCCTTAAGGGCTAATAAGAAAGATTCAAGGATATAAGGTCTAATAAGAGTTTATGGTCTTAGGTTTAGTAGTAAAGGGTTGGTTTATGGTTTTGAATTCATTTATCAACCATTTGAAAGTATATGGATTCATTAGATATATGGTTGTTAATTTGACATCTTAGTTGTCAACTTGACAACATTTTAAACCCTTTTAATTTCTAAGGACCAATCAGTTCCAACTGATTGTAGTCAGTTTGGAAGGAATTTATAAGTGGTTGGTTGGTCTTTTGAGACCTATATTATAATTTAAAAGATAGAGGAAACATAGAATGGTCGGAGTGATAAAGATTTATAAAGTTTTGAGTCAATAAAATGAATATGTTCATTGTATTTAACTAGTTTTCTTTGTAACAGTCCTATTGTTTTATGTTTCCAACAATGGTAAAGATATATATGCATTAAAGTGTTGATTGGGGATTTTAGTGGCATAAATTAAGATTAATTTGGCTTTCTAATGGTGGCATTTGGTTAAGATTTGAAAAATTTGTCTACATTTTACAAAAAACTATCTAAACCATGACTTAGGGTAACCATAGAGGATAAACATGTAGTTTCTCTTGGTTGGCACATTCAAAAATTCTCACATCTAGGGAATTGATGTGGAGGGGGTTTATGTTAATTTTATTGGAGGTTGTAGGTTTCCATGCAGTAGGAGGAACATGTTTGAGTGCAGAGAAGTGAGTGTATAGTCACAAGGAACAATAAATTGACTATCACAGTCTTGAGAATTTGGTTTTGTCCACAAGCTAGATGAATTATATAGCCATAATGGCTTGTGACAGTGGATAATAAGGGAGTATAAAACCTTTCCAAGGTCTTTGAGGATAGTTCCCAAGGGAAGGGATAGACAAAAAGAAGTACAAAGGTTTGTGTTGACTGCCATAATACGATAGTGACATGGTGAATTTGTTTTGTTTTGGTTTGATATTGAGTTTAAGGAGTCAAATGAACCTAGAGGGTGCTTGGACAAGATACAAAGGGGTTTATGAATATCTAGATAGTGTCCCAATGTAGTTACTAGTGTGGGGACACATTGGAATGGTTGGTTGTAGTGACTGTTCAATACAGAGAAGTTGACTGTCATAGTTGACAACAAGTGTGGGGATTCATAGCAGTTGTGTTGGGAGAATAAATTAAGGGTTTTAGGGGGACATGTAGAAGATTCCTTTTGTGTCAAGGAGTGGTGGATCCATAAAGAGTGATCCAATTTGATAGGTTAAATGAACTAAGGGAAGCATTAGTGTTTGGGGATACTCACAACACTATATTGTCAATATGCATGTGTAGGTAAGATGAATGAGTGCAGACTAAGCATGTGGAGTCTAGTGGAGGAGAAGATTGTTGACTTTCCACTAGCCTCTTCATCACAAGGGTCTATATATTTTTTTGTGCATTGTGTAAGTATTAACAAACCAACCTTATTATTTATTGTAAACTTGTAGAAAAGAGAGTTGTTTCCTTATGAGGTAGCATGGATGTGTAATGTAGAAGATGCAAGCTTTTAATTGTGAATTTTTATAGATTTAGAGAAGAGGTAGTGATTGTGATGAACTTTATTGGAACTTTTTAAGAAAAGAGAGTTGCTATTAGTCAATTCACTGGGGATTGTTACTCCTATATCTATATTTCAGATAGTGAGTCCAAAAGGTGAATTTAACCTTCACATTTGGAAAGTATGTCTAGGTAGTGAGCCTCTTATTTCTCTTGAATCCTAACATGGTATGTCCTTTAACAAGGACTATGTATTGTATGTAATAATCAGCTTCTAATAGGGCCAAATCTCCTAACATGGATACTATACTTTTAGTACATTATTTGTGGGTGCTAATTCCCACTAGTTTTTTTTCCTTCACAAGGTTTCCTTGACAACAATTGATTATGTTATGGTGTTGTATTTGATGTGTTCATATTTGCCTTGATTAATTGGTTTAAAATTTTTAAATTTTAATTATTTGGCTCACAACTTATTCACCCCCCTTGAGTTGTGCTCATAGACTATTATTGCTAACAATTAGTGTCAGAGCTTCTGGTCCTTTGAGAGAAAGCTTAACAACTTGAGGTGATCTTGAAGATGTCATACTATAGGAAGGAGAGTCCAAAATTTGACCTTGAAAAATTTGACAGTTGGAAGAATGAGATGTGAACACATCTATTTTGTTTAGGAATTGACTACTTGATTATTACAAAGAAGGATGAGAAGATCAAGCCTGAAGATGAATTAGATAAAGATATTTAAGATCAAAATAAGATATTTAGTTGTAATATGGTTGCAAGATAAGCATTGATTAGCTCACTCTCTGAGGGCGAGTTCACTCATGTTAAAGACTTGGATTTTGCACATAAAATATGGACAAGACTAGAGACATTATGTGAAGGAGATAAGTTTACCAAGTAGATGAAATTGTAGAATTGGAAGACTAAGATGGAGAGTTTAAGAATGAAATATGATGAGAATGTTAGAGAATATATAGAGAGGGTTACAATAGTTTTTACAAGGATCAAAAACTCTGGAGGCACATACACTGAAGAAGAACTGATCGCAAAGATTCTTAGATCTTTGACTCATGTTTATAAGATTATAGTTCAATTGATAGAAGAGATCATACACTTGACACTGAACTCAAAAGATAGATATTGATTTCTAATTTGACCACCTTTGAGGCTGTAGAGCTAGGAGATACTTTACCTAAGGTCGAATTGGCATTTAATGCGATTGTGTACAATGACAAAAATGCTTTATCAAGTATTGTGAGCGAAAATAGAGGTAAAATGTATGAATAAATTGGTTAATATGTTGATGATTAGTAAAAAATATTAGAAGAGAAAAGAAAACTGGATGAACTTGTGGCTTTGATTACAAGAAGAGAAAAGAGAGGTAAGGGTAAATTTAAACGGAATTTACCCCTGAAGTGTTTTTCCTGTAATAAGATTGGTCATTTTGCATCTAGATGTCCCACAAGGGTTCCTAAGCATAAACCTAAGTTTCATAGAACAACTTATTCTATTGATAAGGGATGTTATTATGCAAGTGAAGGTGGTGTAGTTAGATTCGATGATAACACCCCAAAATTGATCATTGGAGTAGGTTCAATTTCTCTTGATGTAAAAACTAATACTAATAATGTATTGCTTATTGATGGACTTAAGAACAATTTTTTGAGTGTTGGATATTTTGCAGACAATTGCTATCATTTTAAGTTCAATTATTGGAAACTTACTATCAAAAATCAGTCAAGAGAGTTGATCACATCAGGTATAAAGTCAAGAGGTAATGTGTTTGAATTGAAGTACTACAAAGGATACTTTTTTTTTTGCAAAGGTTGATGACAGTTGGTTATGGAAAAGAAGGTTTTTTATATAAATTTTGATAGCATTGTGGAAGCAAGTATAAAAAATTTAGTTAGAGATTTACCAAAAATTGTGAAGCCATCTTACACCACCTATAGAGAGTCTGTGATGGGGCAACAAACTAGAACCATTTTTTAGAGAAACTCTTACTCTGCAAAGGGGAAGTTGGTTCTAGTGCATACATATCTCTGTGATCCTACAAGAACAAGATCATACTATGGAGAAAGGTATTTTATACTCTTTTTTGATGACTATTCTAGGATTATGTGGGTTGAATTTCTTAAATAAATCTCTGAAAATTTTGATAATTTTAATATTTTCAAAGAAAAAGTTGAGAATGAATCAATGATGCAAAGGGTTTAGGGCTCTAGTGATTTATTTCCTCAAAGTACTCCCAATCTCTCCTAACCATCCAATGGTTATCTCTCCTTGTGTTCTTATCTAATATGGATCTCCAAGATCCTCACTATCAAATTATCCTCCAAGGTATAGTTGATTTGTTGAAGATTCCAACACTTCTAGGTCCAACTAGTCCAACTAGCTCTTCAATTACCTAGGCTTATTCACTATATTTCCTCCTAGAATCCAAAACCCTTTCTTAGAATCTTCCCACACATCCACTTAGGCTCTTTTATATGTTCTTGGCCCATTCAAAGGTCTTTAGAAACCTTTCCCACACGTCTGGATACTTTACCAATCTAATTGGTGTCAAATTCACTAGGAGGCCTAATTGGCTTGTTTCCTAGTAGGTCCAATTTAACAATTTTTGGGCTTAAGCTCTCAAATCCTGAAAAAAAACCCATAGAAGACCCTTAAAATATTCAAGGTATCCATCAAACCTATCATAATTCAAAATCCTAGCTTCTGAATGCACCCACAACCCTAGTTTCTATCACGCCCTAAATTTTAGCCTATTAATCAAGCCTCTAGACCAGTATTGACCAATTGCCACCAAATTGATCTTAAAAGTTTGTTTCACGTCCTCCAAATTTTTAATCCTTCTAGAAAACTATCTTGGGCTTCTATAAATTCCTCTAAGTATTTTCCCCAAGATCATGGGTGCTCGAACCAAATCCATCTTCACCCTGTCTAGGCTCACCTGTTCCCAATAGTCAGCCATAGGGCTTCAAACTTGTTCTATAAACCTCATCGCAACAAAAAAAATGAAAGAAAAAACCTTATTTACATAATATAACCTTTCATCCCCTATGGTTTCAGCCATTTCCACCAGTGGATGCTTAGGTTAGAGCCATTTTGGGTACTGTGACTCTGCAAATGGAATTACAGACCAATGACCTTAAAATTAATGTAGCTCTATACTCCTATAACTTAAAAGAAATATAAAGTATGAAAAAGAAAGATAACATGAAACAATACACCCTCATGGGGTCCTATCTCCTTTCCCAATCTGTATACAATCGTATAGAATGTAGAAGGAACTATGAATCACAAGAATACAGTCACAAGCATTTGTACAAAAATACAAAAAACAAGTTGTGAAATACAAAATTTCATTAACCCCTCCAAATCATAAAATCCATGCTCATATACCAAGCATGATTAGTTACAACCACTCTAACTTCATTTTACAACTTCTTGTCAAGAAGTTGCAAAAGTTGCTTGAGCAACTTTTCAATGTTGCTAGCAACTTTTTCATTTTGTGCATTTTGACTTCTTTTGTCAACTCAATGGTCATGGTTGACTTATATGACCATAATTAGGAGATTAAGGGTCCTAAGACACACCCTAACCCCAAGATACACAAAAATAACACATTTTGTCTTTCTAGGTCAAAATGACCACAATATCCTTCATGTGGCTCTTACAACATGGAAATGACCTCAAATTGGATCCAACCTAGTGGACCTTATTTTAACTCACACAAAACACATAACCTAACCCTAAATCACACAAAACACACCAAAATGGGAGGTTCTCTACACCATACTCTCCTAGGACAAAGAACTCAAGTCCCATGAGTTAGGAGGTCTTCAATGGTGACCCCATGCTTCAGAATGTCCATCTCTATCATCTAAGTCACTTTAGCTTCAGGTAGTCCATACCACTTAACTAGATAATCCTTTTAGATACCCTTAATTTTCTTTTTTATCACCTTAGTATCAAGTATACAGTCTAATTGTAGTGGGATTGGGTTTGGAAAATCCTTCACCCAATCATCATCTCCCAAATCTGTAAGAGTGGTTTTACCTATTTATAGAGATGGTCCCTTATATGGATACAAGTCACAAATATTAAAGATTGGTGAAATGCCCAAATAAGGAGGCAATTCCACTTCATATACATTCTTTCCATACTTGTACAATATATTCAAGGGTCCTATCTTCTTCATGAGTAACTTTGTAGGCTATCCCTTGGGTAGTATTTCCTTTCTAAGATAAGAAAGGACCAAGTCCCCCACCTTGAACTATAATTCCCTTCTTGTCTGATATACCTTGGCCTTATAATTCTCCACTTGTTTTTGTAGAGTCTTGTTTACTTGGTCATGAAGTTCTTTCACTGGCTTCTTTCCAATTTAACTTCTCTCCAACATATGTTTTCATGACCTTTTTAGATTTGTCTTTGCAAACCAAACTCTATATTAGGATCTTCTACTTCTTCATACTCAAAGTATTCATCCATCTCATTAATCTAATTGATCAACTATTCTAGCCTAAGGCTTCCAACAAATGTAGAAAATTCTATCTTAGGTCTTTTCCTAATTTTAGATATAGCTCTCATAAATATAGCCTCCTCTAGATCTATGACATCTTCTATAGCTATTTTAAAATGAAATTCTTCTTCAGATTCTTCACCATTATCTCGGTGTTCTTTAGATGCATTCTTTCTTTGCAACTCTTCTTGTAGATCTTGTACTTGCTTCTGCAAAGCTTGGAAAAATTCAAGATTGAACTCTACCTTAGGTTCTTCCTCTGTGATCTCAGAGGTTTTCATCAGAGGCATCTTTGATGCACAAATCTCTAGTGAGTGAAACTTCACTATGATACCATATGATGCAGTCAAGATCAGAGGGTCCAAGAATGGACTATCCAAACTTTTAGCCAACAACCATAAAAATAGAAACAACCAATAACATAGAAATATATTCAAAATTCAGCTTTATATTATCATAGATAATTGATTACATCAAACATGCTGAGTTGTAAGGCCTTCATGGTTATGGACAAATATAAATAAATCACACTAAGATCTATCACCAAGATATTCTACAAGCATTAGGCCATTTACCTTCTTCCAAGACATACAACTCCTTACCCAACTTCTCAGATCTAACACTAAGATCCCAACTCAAATCTGATGTTGTAAGCTAAGAACAAAATACAATTTAAACACAAGAGGCAACCAACACGTAATCCTATAAGATCCACAAAATCTAACATTGGAGAAGCCAATGACCCAGATTTATGTCTACCAGATCCCCAATGAGAGATGAAAATTAAATGATGTGACCCAATTTAAATATACATGGTTGGCCTCAAGATATAATAAACCATAACCTAGTCAGTGAGAATACCATCGGGCCAACCAAATCTACTAGGAAAAACAACTGAGAAAAAAACACAAACCACTAAGTCAGCAACAGTAATCGAGTCACCAGTAGTGACTGAGTTCCAATAAACACTACTAAGCTTAGTAACTGAGTTGACCAACCACTAAACAATAGGAAACTGAGCAACTGAGTACTCAATTGAGGACTCCTCTAAGCTACTAAACTCCAAAATCCAACTTTTTTTTTGATACAGGATTTCCAAGAATCCTCAGATGCTCTTGCATCACTTATGTAGCACACAAGAACTTCAAGGTATATTAGATGCATTTGAAATTTGCATTCTTGAATGGAGATCTAGAAGAAGAAGTGTACATTGAGCAGCCTGATGGCTTTCCTTTGACAAATAATGAAGACGTGGTTTTCAAGTTGAAAAAATTAGTGTATGGACTCAAACAAGCACATAGAGCATGGTATGCTCAGTTAGATAGGTATTTAATACACCTTGGTTTCATAAAAGGTAGTGTAGACAATAATTTGTATTTGAGAACTAGAGAAGATGGAATGTTTATTGTTAAATTCTTTGTAGAAGATATTATTTTTGCATGAAATGATGAAATGAGAAAGAAGTTTTATGAGGAAATAAAGTTTTTCCTTGGTTTGCAAATTACTCAAGATAAGCATGGTTTTTTCATCTCTAAAACTAAGCATCTTAAGGAATTGTTGAAATTTTTTGGAATGGAAGATTGTAAACCTGTCTGAACACCTATGGTTAATGGTTGCAAGCTTATTACTACTAATGAATCTCAGAGTGTTTTTTAGACAAAGTAAACATCCATGATTGGAGGTTTACAATATATAACTCACACTAGACTAGACATTGATAAAATAGATAATGCAGTTTGAATTGTTGTGAGGTTTCAAGAAATTCCTAAAGATACTCATCTTTCTGCAGTTAAGAGGATATTCAGACATTTGAAAGGAACTTTGGAATATGGTTTATGGTATGAAAATCTGATAATTTTACTTTGCATACTTATACTGATGCTGATTAAGCAGGAAGTGTTGATGAAAGGAAGAAAAAAGTGGTGGTGCATTTTTTCTTGGAAAGTGATGTAAGTTTTCCAATGGGCTTGCTTGCGCAACCAACTAAGAAGATCTTCTTTATATTCTTCAAGGATCCTAATCTCCTCTAGGTCCTTATTAGGCTTAGATCATTAAATAAGTCCTAATCCTACTCTCCTCTAAGAGTCTCCACTTGTGCTTCACCCTTTTGAAAGACTAACACCCTATAGATAGTTCAAGTCACCACTTCTCCAACTTACACTTAGAAGAATCTAAGTGTCAAATTCCACACTAATCTTCATAAATCACTTGCAGGGGTGTCCAACACCATGTATACATTGCATTTGAACAAATTAGAATCCATCTTGAGGAATTCCCCTTCAATTTTCAATCGAGTTCAAGTTTGTGTCTTCAAGAGGCCTAATTAAGCTTATCTCCTTCTAGCCCTACATAGTGTGTTTTTCTCAAATTTTGCAAAAATTTTCCAAAGACTTATAAAATTTAACACCATATCCAGATACCCTTTTCCAATTTACAAAGGATTTTGTAGGTCTCAGACCCCTAAGTCATCCATACAAAGGATTTTGTAGGTCTCAGATCCCTAAGTCATCTTAACTATTTGGCATGAACTCAACCAACCTAGCATGTCAAGGTAACACTAAACCCTAACTATACATGTACTTGGATCGTATAGTACCCTCTTCCCCTACTCATGAAAACTCACTGTTACTCCTCCAAATCTCTAACCAGACAGTGCATGCTTGCCTAGGGCTTGGATCTAAAAATAGAAAATTTCACTTCTAAGACTCCTAAATCTATAATTATGTACATTACTCACTCACCTATCATTTCCATCTACCCTTATGTGTTTCCCATGGTTAGATTTCATGTGGGAGGTATGAATTGACTAATTGGTCACGACAGGACCAGTGAACCTCCTAGTTACAAAACAATTTACCTACGATTGTATACTAACTCTAATCAACTAACTTACTAAATGAAAAGTGTCTCTAATCCTCATAAGAACACAAAATCATCATTATTTTCAAGGTATCAATCCATCTAATGTGACTGTCAACACAAAATGCTCAGGATTACTGAAAACTTAGAATTTGCAGAGTTATATTCACTTCTAACTTGTTACAATCAAAAACTCACTTCTTGATTTGAGTCTCTCATACACTAGATTCCTTCTTCCACCATTTTAAGGCCTTCTTGGTAAATTCCACACTCCTAGTTTCAAGGATAATCTAATGTAGCCATATTGCATGCCACATTTGTAATTATTGTAAATGTTGTCATGACAACAAAATAACAACTTTTGGCATCTTTTCAATTATGTCTCCTCCCTTCATTTTAGGATCTCTATCCTCTCTATTTCAAGGATACAAGATCATTAAAGACCCTCTGGCATCCTTATGATGTCATTTATGAGATTAGGACACATTCAAGACTCCAATCCATCAACTAACAAATAAGCCTAAGAATGTGAAAACTACAAACAATGGCTATTGATGTGACCTTAGTCCTAATGACTAAGTCACTTAGCCTACATTGCAAAGACCTACTAAGGTTTAAAAATAACTAACCTATCTTGACTTGGCTAATCTCAAGTACAAGCCAAAAATGAACAAACATGGAGGATAGCCTAGGTGCTCCTACACCAACCTCCCCAAAAAAAAAATATCAATCCACCCTTGGATTGAGGATGACTGGATCAATCCCCATCTTCTTGAACTCTGATTCTTTGACCCATAATGAATATACATTTTTTTTATCATGTCTTTTGATCAAGTTCTCCTTATACTCTTTGGTTCTGGTCTTCTTGTACACTCTTGTATCCAATATGTTGACAACTCCTACAACTATAGAAGAGGGTAATTATAGCTCCTCCACATCTTTGATTACTTCTTGAAGACTCTAATCCAAGTCTTTCTCTGGTCCTTTGTAGTGGACTAAGTCTACAATGTTGAAGATAGGTGATAGTCCATTGTCTTTCGTGAGTTCAACTTTGAATGCATTATCCCCATACTTAGCCATGATAGGACAAGGGCCTATCTTTCTTATCTGCAACTTGTGAGGGACTCCCTTCTACAATCTTGATTTTTTGAGATGTGCCATCACCATGTCACCCACATTAAACTCAAATGTCCTCCTACTTTAATCAACCTTTGCCTTATGTTTCAAGGTGTTCTCTGTCAAGGTCTTCCCAACTATATCATGTATCTCTTGCATGGCTTGAGAAAAATCATCTACATATCCACTTGCTTTCACTCCATCCTTCAAGTCTCTCAACTCATAGACTCCTCTAGGATGTAATCCATAAACCACCTCAAAGGGGCTCTTCCCTATTGACCTATTGATGGTGTCATTGTAGGCATACTTAGCCTATCCAATCAATTGATCCCATTGTTGTTTATACTCCTTTGTCAAGCACCTTAGTAGATTTCCAAGGCTTCTATTCACCACTTCAGTCTATCCATCAGTTTGAGGATGGTAGGTAGATCCAAAAGAAAAATTAGTGCCTAGTCTTTGCCAAAGAGTCTTCCAAAATGACTCATAAATTTGGTGCCTCTATAAGACACAATGCTCTGAGGTAACCCATGGATTCTTACTATCTCTTTGAAGAATAGAGAGGCTATTTGGCTTGCATCATTAGTAGTCTCGCATGGCACAAAATGAGCCATTTTACTAAACCTATCCACAACTACATACACACTATCCATGCCTTGTCTTTTCATGGGTAACCCAACTACAAAATCCATGCTTAAGCAATCCCATAGTCTAGTAGGAATAGGTAGCGGTTGATAAGGGCTAGAATTTGATGAAGTACCCTTGGCTCTTTGACACACTATACAACTCTCCACATACCTTTTGACATCAATATTCAACCTCGGCCAATAGTAGAACCTTTGAACTAGTTCTTGTGTCTTTTTGATCCCAAAGTGACTACTCAATGCACCATTGTGCTTCTCTTGAATCATGTTCTCCCTAATGGAACCTCTAGGGACACATAGCTTATTGCCTTTAAACAAAAGGTTACTTTGCAAAGTATATTCAGCATACTCACTACGGAAATGGTTCTTATATTCAACACATACCTTGTAAATGTCTACAAAATCCTCATCTTTAGCATATAGATCCTTGAAGTGATCTATTCACATGCTCTTCAATTGAATCTCTTGGATGGTAAGAGATCTTCTTGAAAATGCATTGGAAACTTTATTGATGACACCTTTCTTATATTTGATGTTAAAGGTGTAAGCTTGTAGCTACGTAACCCACTTCATGTGCTTGTGGCTCAACTTCTCTTGAGAATTTAGAAAACTTAAGGCTTGATTATCCAAATAAACAATGAACTCCTTGGGCAGCAAGTAGTGCCTCAAATTTCTCAAGGCTTGAACCAATGCATACAACTCAAGGTCATAAGAAGAATACTTCTTTTTTGCTTCACTTAACTTCTCAGAATGAAATGCTACTAGTCTACCCTCTTGGCTTAGGACAGCCCCAATAGCTATGTTGCTTGCATCATGTTCAATTGTGAAAATCTTCTCAAAGCTTGGCAAGACTAACACTGGTTGGGTAGCAATCTTTTCCTTCAGCAACTCAAAGCTCTTAGTGGCTTCTTCATTCCATATGAATTGGGTCTTCAGTCCTCCTTTGATTGTGTCCAACATTGGAGCACAAATAGCACTAAATTGCATTATGAACTTCCTATAATACTGAGCAAGGCCATGAAAACTCCTTAGCTCTATTACTATCCTTGGAGTAGGCCAATTCATGATGGCTTCTACCTTACTCTTGTCCATTTTTAGATTGCCATGAGATAGAAAAAATCCTAGGTACACTAGCTCTATTTTTTTGAACTCACACTTATACAAGTTAATCATTAACTTCCCTTCATGTAGCCTCTTAAGGAAAAACTCCACATGCTTGAGATGTTCCTCTCTTGTCTTACTACAGATGAGTATATCATCTAAGTATACCACTACAAACTTGCCAATGTGATCCTTGAGTATTTCAGTCATCAACCTCATAAAAGTTGATGGAGCATTTGATAAGACAAATGACATGACTAGCCATTCATACAGCCCTTCAATGTTCTTGAAGGTTGTCTTCCACTCATCTCCTTTGTTCACCCTTATCTAGTGATAGCTACTTTTTGAATCTATCTTGGTGAAGTACCTTGCACCTCCTAGACAATCCATCAAGTCTTCAATCTTAGGGATAGAGAACCTATATCTAATAGTGATCCTATTAATGGCTCTGGAGTCAGATAATAATATCCAAGTACCTCCTTTCTTAGGGGCTAGGATTGTGGGTACAACACAAGGACTAATAATCTTCCTTATAAAACCTTATTCTATCAACTCTTGAATTTGCCTAGCTATTTCCTCATTCTATTGAGGGGTCCTCTTGTAAGATTCCTTATTGGGTAGGGTAGCTCCAGGAATATGGTCAATCTTATGGCTTATGGGTGTTATAGGGGGGAAGGTTGATGGTTGTCCATCACTTACTATACCTTCATACTTCTGTAACATTTCTTGTATCTCTTGTGGCAGCTCTATTCTCTTCACTATTTTGTCTTCCTCTTCCTTGGGCTTCAACATTAGAGAAAAGATAACTCCTTCTCCTTCTTTAATGGACTCCAAGAACTCTTTCTCACTCACCATTAGCACATTGGGACCAGCTGTCTTCATCTCTACATCTTCTAACAATGACTAAATTTTGAAAGTCATGTTATCCTTCTTGAAAGTATAGGAGTTCTTCACTCCATCATGGATAGCTTGGAAGTAAAATTTTCATGGCCTACCTAGGAGAAAGTGACATGCATCCATGGGTAGTACATCACATAGTACCTTGTCTTTATATCTCCCTATAGAGAACTCCACCCATGCTTGCTCATTCACTAAGACATGTTGTCCCTTATTGAGCCATGTTACCTTGTAAGGATGGGTATGAGGTATCCTTGTCATCCCTAACTTGTTGACTACTTCCTCTAATACAATATTATTAGTAGAACCTAAGTCTATGATAACCCTACATACTTTACCCATCACCTTACATTTGATTCTAAACAAAGACCTCCTTTGGCTTGGATCATCCTTGATTGGCTCCTTGATCAGTGTTCTCCTCATCATGAGGTTCTCACCTTCCTTTGAATTTAATGGCAACTCAAGGTGTTTATCAACTGCACTTGTGTCTTCTTGGACTAGATTAGTCCTCTTGTTACCTCCTTGAGAAGTACTACTCTTCTCTGGACACCTATAGGTAGGGTGTCCCATTTGGTTACAATGGTAACATTTCATATTGGAAAAGTAATTGCCTCTTCCTTGTCCACCACTTCTACCTCTAAAATTGGAGTTCCTTCCTCTACCACCTCTATTGGAACTTGCTTCTTTCTACTCATTATATTTGACTTCTCCTTGTGTCCTTTATTCTGAACTCCTCCCACCATATCCACCTCTTTGTCCTCTACTATCTCTTCCTCTACCTCTTCCTTTAGAACTTTGTTCTTGCTTCCTCTTGCCTTTGTCTTCTATCTTTAAGGAAATTTGATAGCATTGGCAGATGGTTTTGAAGTGCACTAGACTCATGTCTTCTTGAATAAACCATTTAAGTCCATTCAAATACCTAGCTAGCTTGATGCTTTCATCTTCAACCACTTGTGACCATAGGCACAACTTTTGGAACTCTTGAATGTATTATTGGACATCTAAGTCTTTTTGTCTGAGATTATGTCTCATCATATGTAGCTAAACTTTATAATCATCAAGAAAATAGTTTTTCTTCATCTTAGTCACCATGCCCTTCCATGTGGCTATAGGAATCTTTTCTTCCTTCTCTCTTTCAGTTTGAACAAACTTCCACCATGTGAGAGGTCAACCTCTTAATCTTGACTTGGCCACATTCACTTTTTGGGCTTCTGTGATACCACCACATTCAAAATGGTTCTCTATGCTATCTATCTAATCCACTATTGAATATGGATCCATTTGTCCACTAAATAGTGGCACACCCTCCAAAGATTTACCACTTAAAGCCTCCAATGCCTTTAAGAAGGGTTCTTGGTCACTGACAGGGTCAGGGGTTGGAGGTTCTACTTCTAGTTCCACTCCTCTCTCTCTAGCTTCTTCCTCTTTTTGGTCAATCTTATCTTTCATCTTCTCAGCTTTGTCTTGGACTTCTCCCAAGAGTTTCTCCATTTGAAACAACCTTTCTGTTAACAACTTGTCTTCTTCTTGCTCTTCCACCTTTTTGGCTAACTCAGCATTAGTCACCATGACTTTGTCTTTTGCTAATCCTCCAATTGTATTCTCTCCTACTAATTTAGTAGGTTGAAACATCCACCGCAAGCCTGATCTTTAATCAAGCTTTGATACCAATATGATGTAAGTGTTCCAATGGGCTTGCTTGCACAACCAACTAATAAGATCTTCTTTATCTTCTTCAAGGATCCTAATCTCCTCTAGGTCCTTATTAGGCTTAGATAATTAACTAATCCCTAATCCTACTCTCCTTTAAGATTCTTCACTTGTGCTTCACCCTTTTGAAAGACTAACACCCTATAGATAGTTCAAGTCACCACTTCTCCAACTTACACTTAGAAGAGTCTAAGTGTCAAATTCCACACTAATCTAAATGAATCACTTATAGGGGTTTCCAAAACCATGTAGACATTGCATTTTAACAAATTGGAATCCATCTTGAGGAATATCCCTTCATTTTTCCATCAAGTTCAAGTTTGTGTCTTCAAGAGGCCTAGGTAGGCTTATCTCCTTGTAGCCCTACATAGTGTGTTTTTCTTAATTTTTGCAAAACTTTTCCAAATACTTCAAAAATCTAAGACCATATCCAGATACCCTTTTCCACTTTACAAAGGATTTTGTAAGTTTGAGACCCCTAAGTCATCCGTACATAGGGTTCCTATAAACTAGGTGTTATAGGGCTAATATGCCTAAAAACTAGGATAATTTGCAACACAATGTAGTACTCACTCAAAAATTGTCTTCACTGTTTGGCATGACCTTGAACAACCTAGAATGTCAAGTTAGCACTAAACCCAAACTATACATGTACTTGTATTGTACAGTACCCTCTTCCCCTGCTCATGAAAACTCATTGTTACTCCTCCAAACCACTAACCAGAAAATGCATGCTCGCCTAGGGCTTGGATCTAAAAATAGAAACTTGCACTTCTAAGACTCCTAACTCTACAATTATGTACATTACTAACTCCCCTAGAATTTCCATCTACCCTTAGGTGTTTCCCATGGTTAGATTTCATGGGGGAGCCATGACTTGACTAACTGGTCAGGACAGGACCAGTGAACCTCCTAGGTACAAAATTTTTTATCTACGACTATATACTAACTCTAATCAACTAACTTACTAAATGATAAGTGTCTCTAATGCTCCTAAGAACACAAAATGATCATTATTTTTAAGGTATCAATCCATCCAATGTGACTGTCAACACAAAATGCTCAAGATTACTGAAAACTCAAAATTTGCAGAGTTCTATTCACTTCTAACTTATTACAATCAACAACTAACTTATAGATTCAAGTCTCTCATACACTAGATGCCTTCTTCCATCATTTTAGGGCCTTGTTGGTCGGTTCCTCACTCCTAGTTTCAAGGATAATCTGATGTAACCATATTGCATGCAACATTTGCAATTATTGCAAATGTTGTCATGACAACAAAATAACAACTTTTGGCATCTTTTCAATTATGTCTCCTCCCTTCATTTTAGGACCTCTATCCTCTCTATTTTGAGGATCCAAGATCATTAAAGACCGTCTGGTATCTCTATGTCCTCATTTATGAGATTGGGACACATTCAAGACTGCAATCCATCAACTAACAACTAAGCCTAAGAATGTGAAAACTACAAATAATGGCTGTTAATGTGACCTTAGTCCTAATGACTAAGTCACTTAGCCTACATTACAAAGACCTACTAAGGTCAAAAAACAACTAACCTATCTTTACTTGGCTAATGTCAAGTACAATCCAAAAATGAACAAACATGGAGGATAGCCTAGGTGCTCTTGCACCAGAAAGAGGTTGGTTTCTTAATTAAGTAAGAAGCAAGATTGTATAGCTCAGTCTACTATTGAATCAGAGTATGTTGTTGCTTCTATAATTGTACACAGATTATGTGGATGAAGTAGATGCTGAAGGACACTAGGATTACTTTTGAAGAGCCAGTAATTATACATTGTGATAGTACAAGCATGGTGAATATCTCAAAGAATCCTATTATGCATTAAAAAAAAAACACATTTTAATAAAACATCACTTTTTGAGAGACAAGGTTGCTGAAAAGGAATTCAGATTGGAGTACATTAGTACAAAGGAGAAAATAGTAGATATAGTCAAAAGACCTCTGTCAAAATATGCCTTTGAGTATCTCAGAGGCATGATTGGGGTGGGAACACCTCCTTAAAATAGCTAAATGATGCATAAATGCATCATTCTAGTAGCTATCAGAGTTATATCAGTCACTAGACTTGATGCTTGGATATAGTCTTCAGGGGGAGTGACCGCAAAGCATATCAAAACATATTTGCATGATCAAGCACCTTGTTCTTGAAGGCATGAATATGTGAAAAATCTACACCTTGAAGAGGTGGGATGGTCAGAGAAATATAAGAGATATGACACCCTTTTCCATTGATGTCAAAGGGGGAGAGATACAAGAAGAAAATCCATGTTATTTTAGGGGGAGCGATGAAGAGGATATTGAGTAGATTGTATTGAGAAGGATATTGTTTGGTTTTTTGGATTTAATCAAATGTTTCCATTAATTCCAAGTGGGAGATTGTTGGAACTAGTTTTTTTAGACATGTTGACATTCATGTTTTATTATTGATGTCAATATATGTTTCTATTGAAGTCTCAGGAAGACTGGTTATCAGTCATACATGGAAGAGTGACAGAAGTATAAGAACTGTTAGAATAGTCCCAAAGGATAATTGAGAAGCGGGGGGGGTGAATCAGTTATTAGCTAATTTAACACAATAGAAAACAATAGACAACACCATAATTTGGTTACATGGAAACCAAATGGTAAAAACCCCGGTAAGAATTAACACCCAAAATGAACTATACTTGTTTATAATAATCCTTGTTAGAAGATCTTGAAACCCTGTTAGGAGTTGTTCTTTAGAATGAAATAAGTATAGTGACTTGGTTAAGGGTCTAACCTTGTTAGGAGTCTTTTAAAAATAACCCTATTACGGGTGAGGACTCACTGTCCAAAAGCTCATTGCTTTAATGGTGAAGGCTACAACCTTCTGTAGAACATATATGCACTATATCTGATGATAAACTATATAGTAGACATATTGTCTTGATCAGTTCCAATGTATTATAATCTTTCACTTCTTCACATAGATCCTTGATGAATGAAACACAGCTGATATTTTTCTCTGTAATTTTTCTGTCTCTTATATTATTCATTCACACTTATCATTCCACAAATGAACTACTATAAGTATCTTCCTCAAAGTATGAGATCATGGGACTTGTTAGGAAAATCTTCATAACATCCTTTTTGGCTTAACTAACCATGAAAGCATAATTACAACCATGCAATATAAATTGAATAGACATGACACTTCACAAAGTCGGCCTCACCAAATTAACTCTAATATTGCAATCTTACTGAAACATGTTTGGTGCCTTTAGATAACTATCTTTAACCCATAACTAATCTTGAATATAAACACACATATCCTGAAGATAGGTGAAAATCAAGAACCAATGTTATACGTTAGCTCTGTACAGACAAACTCCAGAAACTATAACTGTCATTAATAGAATTACACAACACAACTGAAACTTCATATTTGAGTCTGCGTGTATGAACAAAACATAAACAACATGTCAACAACACGGATTTAACCGTGCAAGGCTTGATAACATCATTCTGATAAGTACATACATAATACTACTATATATTATATGTTTTCATCAATGACAAACATACAATCAACTAGATGCCAGAAGTAAATCTCCAACAATCTCCCCCTTTGACATTGATGAAAACATATGATATTAAAAACATTTTAGTGCATGGTGTCTTCTTTCTTTTTACAATCTTCTCAATAACCTCATCAAAGATTCCTCTACACTTTTGCAGCTCCTCTATCTATGTGTTTAAGTTACATGATAATATACTCCACCAGAGTATATACCCCCACTTACTATATACTCCCCCTTTGACATCAGTGGAAAAGGGAACCATAAGCAATTAGGCACAGGTACTACTCCAGAAGTAGAGTAGTCAACTATTCATCAGTCAGTATGGACTAATGTTCTTACTACTTTAACTAATCAGACTTAGGAGAGGGAATTACTCCCAAATTCTCCCTAAGATACTCAAAAGTATCTTTTGATAAAGGATTTGTGAAAATATCTGCCAACTATTCTTTGGTGCTCACATAGTCCAATTTCACTTCATTATCTACAACTCTTTCTCTAAGAAAATGGTATTTGATTTCAATGTGCTTTGTCTTTGCATGCATCATAGGGTTCTTGGACATATTGATAGTGTTGGTGTTATCACAGTGGATAACAATAGGATAATCAACATGTATACCAAAATCTTTAACCATCTACTTGATCCAAACCAGTGTTGAACAATTCAATGCTGCTGCAACATATTAAGCTTCTGCTATTGACTGAGAGTTACAATTTTACTTCTTTCTTACCAAAGAAACCAAATTATCTCCAAGAAATATTTATCCTCCATAAGTACTCTTCCTGTCATTAATACAACCTACCTAATCTACATCTGTACACACATGAAGTTGTATATTCTCTAATTTAGGATACCATAAACCATAGTCTATAGTGCCCTTTAGATACTTGAATATTCTCTTTATTTCCATTAGGTGATTTTTCTTAGGTTCAACTGAAAATCTACCAACAATGCCAATTGCATTAGATATGTCTGGTCTAGATTGAGTAAGGTATATAAGTTTTCCAATCATAACTTTGTACAATGTTTTGTCAACTTCTGTGGAATCGTCTTCTTTAGAAAGCATGCTTCCTGTTATCATAGGAGTTCATACTTGCTTATAGTCTTCCATCTTGAAAGTATTTAATATTTCCTTCACATATTTGGACTGATTTATGAATATTCCTTTATCTTTCTGGTTTACATTCAATCCCAAAAAAAAATTTATAGGACCTATCATGCTCATTTCAAATTCATTTTGCATTTCTTTTGCAAATTCTACACTAAGCTTGTCATTACCTCCAAAGATAATGTCATCAATGAATATGGAAACAAGTAATAATCTATTAGGTGTCTCTCTTATGAATAGGTTACAATCTTCTGCTTCTTTCTTAAATCCAATCTTGGTAAGATAACCATCTAGTCTCTCATACCAAGCTCTTGGGGCATGTTTAAGTCCATAGAGTGCTTTCTTCAATCTGCATACCATGTCTGATTTATCTTATAGATTAAATCCACTAGGCTATTCTATGTAGAGTTCTTCCTTCAAGTCACCATTCAGAAAGGCTGATTTGACATCCATTTGATATACTTTGAAGTCTTTGAATGTTGCATAGGCCAAGAATAACTTAAAGGCTTCTAGTCTTCCCATAGGGGTAAATGTGTAAGTATAATCTATTCCTTCTCTTTGTGAATATCCTTTACACACCAGTCTTGCTTTGTTTCTGACCAATGTACCATCTTCATTCATCTTGTTCCTGAATACCCAGTTTGTTCCAATTACATTTTTGTCACTAGGTCTAGGAACCAATTCCCTTGTATCATTTTTTTATTATTTGATCTAATTCTTCTTCCATTGCTTTCTACCAATTGGAATCCTTGCAAATATCTTCAACATTTAAAGGTTAAATCTATGAAAGTAAACATACCTCTTCATCCACTATTAAACTTTTTGCTTTAGATATAGTCAAAACACTACTACTCTAATTTCCAATGATATCATCTTTTGAAAGGTAACTAGATGTGAATTTTAAAAATTTTGGTGTGACATCCTCATCTATAATATATGATACTTCTTTGCTTGATTCAGGCTCATTACATGATACATCTATGAAATCAAACATTTCTTCAATAACAATATCTTTACTACTAGGCCTGGGTTCATCTTCAATCATAGGGGCATATTCATAGTACCTCTCTTGAATCATGAGCTTCTCATCAATATTTACATGAGTACTTTCAATTATCTCCTTCAATCTCAAATTGAAACATCTGTATGCTTTGCTTTTAGTAGAGTAACCAAGGAAAATACCTTCATCGCTTCTAGCATCAAACTTACCAAAATCATCATATCTCTTGATGTAGCACTTTCTACCAAAGATTCTGAAGTATTTTACTATAGGTACAATACTAAACCAAAGTTCATAAGGTGTGTTATCTACGCCTGGTCTTAGTTGTGTTCTGTTGATAGTATAGACTGTTGTATTGACTGCATCTCTCCAATAGGTGTGCACAACTTTTCCTTCAATCATCATAGTGTGCACTGTATCAAGTATGATCCTATTCCTTCTTTCAGATATCCCATTCTGCTGAGGGGTTTCGGGTGCACTCACCTGTCTTTTAGTTCCATGTTCTTCATAGTAGTCATAAAACTGATCGGAGATGAATTCTCCTCCTCTATCTGATCTCAAAAACTTTAGTTTTAATCTAGATTCATTCTCAACTTTGTCTTTGAATATTTTGAACTTCTCAAAGGCTTCAAACTTCTCCTTTAAGAATGCAACCCACATCATCCTTGAAAAATCATCAACAAACAAAATGAAATACCTTTCTCTGTAGTAGGATCTAGTTTGAGTAGGACCACATAAGTCTGTATGCACTAGGTCTAACTTGTTCTCAGCTGAGTTTTGCTTGCTTCTGAAAGAGCTCCTTACATGCTTTCCCATAACACATTCCCTGCACATTGTGTCAACTGGTCTTGCAATACTTGGAATGTCTCTAACTGCCTTGACATTGCTTATCTTTACTATATTATCAAAATTGATATGAAAGAGTCTCTTGTGCAATAACCAATTGTCATCCACTTTTGCAACAAAAAAACTTACATCTGAATTTAGCTGAAAAACATTACCTTTTTTTTTGTTCTTGATGCAATCATGTCTCCTTCTTTGTTTCTAATAATGCATTTGTTGTCTTTGAATTCCAACTGATAACCTTTGTCAAGTAGCTGCCCAATACTTAGTAAGTTGTGATGTAATCCATCAACATACAGAACATCATCTGTCTTTTTCTTTCCATCCAGGGTGATAGATCCTCTGACTATGATAGCTTTGGGAGTGTTATCTCCAAATCTAACCATACCACCTTTGTACTTGTGTAGATGAAAAAATCTATCTTTATCACCTGTCATGTGGTGAGAGCATTTGTTGTCAATGATCCAATCGGTTTTGATGTTTTCTTTGCAAATTAGGGCTAACTCCTGTGCTTCCGTTTCATCTTCAATGTCCATTTCCTCAACAAATTTTTCCATGTCTTTAAGGGCAACGAATCTAGTTTCATCTTCTCCTAAATATTCATCATTTACACCTTCTTTAGCATGATAACATTCCTTTCTATATTTTGGTTTATAATCAGATCTGAATTTCTTTACTCTTGTAGGACACTTGGATGCAATATGGCCAATCTTGTTGCATGAAAAACATTTCAATGGAAACTATCCTTCGCACTTTTCTTTTCCTTTCTTTTTCTCTTTTAGCAATCATGGCAATGATTTCTTCTAGTTCTTCATCAACTTCTTCTTTCTTAGTATTGCTAGAGATGTGTAAAGGTTTCCTACCATGAACTAAGGCTTTGAAGGTTGTTTCACTTTTGGGTTCAGTCTTCAATCTTGATATCTCAAATGTAGAGATTTTACTAATCAAAGTCCCTCTCTTGAAGTCTTGTGAAAATTTCATGGTTTCATCTACAATATTGATTGTTCTCTCATAGTCTACTTTTAAAGTAGTCATCGACTTGTCCATTATGTCTTCTTCTGATATTTCTCCACCATTGTTTCTGATTCTAGAAAATACTTCATTTATCCTTTGATTGTAGGCTCTAATGTTCTCTTTAGGTAACTTCTCAAGGTTGTTGTATTTCTTTTTCCATGTCTTCCTATGCGCATTCTTTGCTTGGATATCATGTTTAAACATGTCTTCTAAATACTTCCATATTGTGTATGCCTTGTCTACTTTCTTAATCTCAGAGAATTCACTGTCAGATAGTGCACTTATAAGGGTTTCTTTGGCAACTGTATTAGCTATGAATGTATCCTTTTATTTACTAGCAGCATCATCTCTTGAGAGGTCTTTTATTGAGGGAATAACAAATTCTTGTGTGGCTATCTTAAAGATGTCCAAACCAACACACTGTAGATGTGTTATCATTTTGTTCTTCCAATCTAGATAATTCTGTCCATCAAACTTAGGACTCTCTTTTCTAAAGTATGCCATCTTATCTACCTTAAGTTGTTAGGCTTTCTCTTCAAGGCACTTGGCTTTGATACCAATTGTTAGAATAGTCCCAAAGGATAACTGAGGGGGGAGGGGGGTGTGAATCAATTATCAACTAATTTAATTCTTTTCTCTTATTAACTCCATAATACAATAAAGTAAATGCACATTCAGATAACACAATAGACAACACCATAATTTGGCTACAGGGAAACCAAAAGGTAAAAACCTTGGTGGGAATTAACACCCACAATGAACTATACTTGTTTATAATAATCCCTATTAGAAGATCTTGCAACCCTATTATGAGTTGTTCTTTACAATGCAATAAGTATAGTGACCTAGTTATAAGGGTCTTACCCTATTAGGAGGCTTTTACAAATAGTCATGTTATGGGTGAGGACTCACTGTCCAAAATCTCACTACTTTAATGGTGAAGACTATAACCTTCTGTAGGACATATATGCACTATATCTGATGATGAACTATAGAGTAGACCTACTATCTTGATCAATTCCAATGTATTGTAATCTTTCACTTCTTATTCACATAGATCCTTGATGAATGAAACACAATGGATATTCTTCTCTGTACTTTTTCTACCTCTTATCTTATTCATTCACACTTAGCGTTCCACAAATGAACTACTATAAGTATCTTCCTAAAAGTATGAGATCATGGGACCTGTTAGCAAACTCTTCATAACATCATTTTTGGCTTAACTAACCATGCAAGCATAATTACAAATATGCAATATAAAATAAATAGATGTGATGCTTCACAAAGTTGGCCTCACCAAATTAACTCTAATATTGCACTCTTGTTGAAACATATTTGGCACCTTTAGATAACTATCTTTAACTCATAACTGATTTTGAATATAAACACACATACCCTAAAGATAGACACAACTCAAGAACTTATGTAATTTTTTGGCTCTGTACAGACAAACTCCAGAAACTATAATTGTCTTTAACAAAATTACACAACACAAATGAATCTTCATATCTAAGTCTTCATGTATGAACAAAACATAAAAAACATGTCTACAACATGAATATAACTGTGCAAGGCTTGATAACATCATTCTGATAAGTACATACAAAATGCTTGTGTATAATATATGTTGTCATCAATGACAAAGATACAATCAACTAGCTACCACAAGTAAATCTCCAACAATCTCCCCCTTTGACATTAATGGCAACATATGATATTAAAAACATCTTTGGCACATGGTGTCTTCTTTCCTTTTACAATCTTCTCAATATCCTCATTAAAGATTCCTCTACACTGTTGTAGCTCCTCTATCTTTTTTTTAAGTTACATGATTATATACTCCCCCAGAGTATATGCTCCCCCTTACTATATACTCCCCCTTTGACATCAATGGCAAAGGGTGCCATAAGAAATTAGGCACAGGTACTACTCCAGAAGTAGAGTAGTCAACCATTCATCAGTCACAATGGACTAATGTTCTTGCTACTTTAACTAATCAAAATCAGGAGAGGGAATTAATCCCAACTTCTCCCTGAGATACTCAAATGTATCTTTAGATAAAGGCTTTGTGAAAATATCTTCCAACTATTCTTTGGTGCTCACATAGTCCAATTTCACTTCATTGTCTCCAACTTTTTCTCTAAGAAAATGGTATTTCATTTCAATGTGCTTTGTCTTTGCATGCATCACAGGGTTCTTGGACATGTTGATAGTGTTTTTATTATGACAGTGGATAAAAATAGGATAATCAACCTGTATACCAAAATCTTTAACCATATGCTTGATCCAAACTAATGAAGGGTGCTCCCCTCAATGCCACAAACACATAACAGAAACAGAGAACAACAACAATTTGCAAGAACAAAAAATGGGCTTCTTATTATCTCCACAAATGTGGAATTACAAACTTTCAGAATTACAATATGCAAAGCCACATGGGCATTCCCCTTACAATATTCTATAGGACAAA
>MU224074.1:2739740-2786614 GCA_018584345.1 Thuja plicata | reverse complement strand
TAATCATAGGGATTTTTAGCTAATAATCATTGAGAATTTAGGAATTAAATATAATGTCAGATTTATGCAAATTTGGGTTTTCTGCATTTGAAACTCAGTCAATTAAAGTCAATTAGGAGAAGAATTTTCCTAACACAAGAGGACTTCAAAGATAAGAAAATGCACCAAAATTGATTGGTTTATTAGGTGCCAATTTTGGGGTGTTACACTCATAAATCAATATAATGCAAATGAACTAACACCAAATTTTGATCTATTGAATTTAAATGCAATTTTAAAGAACATGCAAGATCTAGCATAAAAAATGTAAATCTAACACCGAAAAGAAAGAGTTGTCTATCGCATGTTCACCAAAATGTAAGATATAAAATAGGGGTAATTTTTAATATGTAAGGTGTGGAAAGGAATAAGATGGTTTGATTGTTAATTATTGTTTGATTTGATTAAACTATGTTGAATTCCTTAACCCTACTTTACACTTAATTGAATTTGATTGATTGTGTATTACAATTGTGATTAGGGAGAAGATAAGATGTTCCTCTTTTATTCCCAAATGCACAAATGGGAGATCCAAGTTGATCAACCCAAAGGAAGGGCTAATGCGCAAATGAATCAACTATTTGGAAAGGAGAATAACAAGAAGGATATCTTAAATTATGTTAATTATATGTACAAATATGATATATGATAGTAATTGAATAAATAGGAGAAATGTACTAACCTTAAAGGATTGCAGATCAAAGAATGTTGTTTTTTTAGGTCTATAGACTATTTCTAGAAAAACTGATAGTTGATCACAAACTGGAACATAGAAATGAACAAAACCCAGAAATCTTTTTCCATTCCGATGTCATCTTATGAAAAAGGTTGACCTTGACCCACAAATGTCAACCCTGACCCAATAATGTTGACCGCGACCTGCATAGGTCTGACAGAGAATCTATTTGCACCATCCAAAAGAAAGTCAAAAAGGGTATCTAGATCTGGTCTCAAATCTAATTTTCTGAACCTGTACCTACAAGAAAAAGAGGATTGTTTATTGTGGCAGAGGGGTTTGCCTTGGTCAAACCCCAGTTTTGGAATTAACCTCAAATATATGTAATTGAAATTGTAGAAATAGACAAAGTAAATGCTTAAATTCACCTTGCTTGTAAAGGTCCTTGTGGCAGATTTGAATGCTTGGATCCACAAGTATGCTTCAAAATGTGGAATTTAGAAAGGTAGGATGTCTTTAATCTCTTTCTTGTAGATCTCCAACACCAAGTCTTGAATGGGTTCTTGAATTTGGAATAGGCTTGGAAGAAGGTGGATGGAGAGATCACCAAAAAGGCACTATGTAGCTTGAATCTTTCAATGGCCTCCAATGGATCTCCTTCATGAAAATGGATGCTTGAATGGATGAATTCTTGCTTGGAATCTTTCTCCTTATCTTTCTTGAATCACCCTTGAAGATAGTTTGAGAATGCTTGATCATGATTAGAAGACTTAGTTTTCTTGATCATGGTTAGAGAAAATGAGAGGAGAAGGCTCCCTTTTATATGAAACTAGGGCACAATCTTCTAAGGAGGCCAATATAAGAGAATTAAATTTAAATTAAAGCCTTTACCCCTAGGAGAGGACCTATATTAAATATAATTTAGGAATCGACACTTTGGAACCCGAAATAGCTGACCTGGAAGCGGGAAAAAACTTTTTGTAAAGACTGACATCCAAAACTGTGAGACCCTAGGATCTAAACCCTAGGTCAAGGTCAACCTTGACCTAGGTCAGGGTTGAGGTCAACCTTGACCTAGGTCAGGGTCGAGGTCAACCTTGATCTAGGTCAGGGTCGAGGTTGACATAGACCTAAAAGGTCGACCCTGACCCTGAAGCCCAAAATCACTAGTTTACAGTTTAGAATGCATAAATCAGGCTAAATAGGAGTGGAAAGAAGGACATAATAGGAGGGAAGCCATGTCAAGATCAGGAACCCATTCAAGGCACTTTTCATGACCCCAAAACACTCACTTAGAAGGCTAAACAACTCTAAAATGGAAGTGCTTCCATTTTCTAACTATACAAATTGTAGCTAAAGAATAGATGTAAGGATCAAACATAAAGGTTTATGCAGAAGGAAAGAAAAAGATGGAATCAGTTATAAATAAAAATATCCAAGGCTACCGAGTAGAAAAAAGTTATTAATCAATCACTATAGGTGATACATCATATTGTAAACTTAAAGGATCTATATTTAGCAATTCAGGATTGCATATCTTCCGGTGAATAAATATTTTTGACTTCATTCTAACAAGTGTAGCAAATAGAAGAAATCCTTTAAGAAGGTGGATTTAACAATCCTTTTGTAAATCTCTTAACTAGGTGCACACTAAATAGTATTGCTAAATCTCTTAACCGATTAGACCTTAACTGGTATAAGCATATTACTCCTAATAGGGTAAGATCATCAAAAGAATTCAAACTTGTAAGCCTTAACTGGCCCCTTCCATCATGCAGATAGTGAAGTTTTGTGGGTTTCTTCCCCACCACAGGTTTTACTTTCTAGCAGGGTCTTTTTACATTACCAATTATTGTTTCATGTGTCATTAAATTTAAATGAATGTTTCTTGTGTCATGTGTCATGTGTCATTACTATATTAAATGTATTTTTTATTGAAGGCTGACTTTGTAATACTTATAATATTCATTTTGAGAGCCGACTTTGTAAAGTTGTGAGATATATATGTAAGATCTTTTGTTAAAGATTGTGTGAATGTATGTAGTTTGTAATAGTTATCTGGAAGAGACTATATGTGAATGGAAGAGAAGAGAATGATAAAGATCATTAAAGAAATATAAAGGAACTATCAAAGCATTAGCGATGCTTGTTTTTTTTCATAACTGATAACTTTTGTAAATGAAATATATTGTAAGAGTTGTAAGCTCAGTTGGCCCCTAACAGGGTGTTGTGAACCTTTAATAGTGTTGTTATTCCTCTAACAAGGAAATGTACTATGTAATATTCATCTCCTAACATGGCTAGGTCTCCTTATAGGGGCATTATACTTTAGTGCATGCTTTTGGGTACCATCCCCACCGGGTTTTTCCCTTGGCCAGGGTTTCCTTGAAAACAAATATAGTGTTATGAGTACTATGTCATTTAATTATGTTCTTTACTTTACTGCAAATGTATGATTAATAATTAATTGGTTGAAGAATTTATTAAATTGCTATTATACTGATTCACCCCCCTCTCAGTATAATCTAATCCTAATAGTATCATCACTTTCTTTGTCAAGATCTATTAAGCTTCCTTGTAGTACTTTGTAGGCTCTCAATTTTGCTGAGAACTTATTTGAATGCAACCTCATCATTTCTTCAATTTCTTCCATCTTTGATTCAGGTGGAATAATAGAAACTAGGGATCTTTCCCTTATCTTCTTCTCAGATGTCAGTGCATATGTGCACCTTGCTGATAAATTATATAGAAGTTATTTTGGCATCATCTTATCAAACTGTATATGTATATATTTGAATACACACATTTCTTGGATGATGGCTTCTTCTATTTTATTATGATCCTCAGGTTTTAGAGTTAGCCATTGTCTAACCTTAGGATTAGATATTGTACTTGACTTGATGATTTATGTGGAAATCTCATCAATTATGGTAGGAAATTTGTTCTTTACAGGTTGTTCATCTTTTTTAGTGTCTTCCTTATCTTCCTTGCTTCACATTAATCTCATTCTTCTCTTTGATTATATTATTTTCCTGATTTTAGGATTTCTTTTATAAGTCCTCACTTGTCCTTTTTTGACAGGTGGTGAGTCTTCTTTTGCAATTTAACTCCTTGTTCTTGATGCAGCAGTTGTCCTTCGTTTATTTGGGGGTGGTGCATCTGACTCTGTTAACTCGGAGTCACTCACTTTTTCACCTTCATCGATGGGTGATTGTCCCTCATTATCTTCTATTTATTCTATTTCTTCTTTATTATCAACAACTTCTTTTGAAGTGTCTCTACCATTTTGGTTTTCTTTATGTCTATCTTTTTAACAACTAAGCTTTGTTTTGATTCTGGCCTTAGCTTCTTCATAGGTGCCAAATATTGGTAATGATTTATCCACTGGTTCATTCAATAATGCTTCTATAGCATTTGTGGCTTGATCTATGTTGATTTCATAATCAAGTGGTGCTAACCGTGGTGTCCTCAGTATAGTTGGTTTTATCAAAGTTGTATCAGTGTCCACCATAAAACAAATATCATCTTTATATTGATCCACCAGTTGTTCTTGTATCATCATCCTTTTCTACATTCTTTCCTTGAATTCGGTCAAATATTCATCCACGATTGATGTAAATTTGTCCCCTAGTGATGTGATTAACTCACTAATTTGAATTTTTACTGGTCGGGTAGTGTCCCAATTGACATTACTGACAAATGGGAAAAATTATTGAAAGTAGAAGAATATACACATGAGGAATGAACCAAAATTATATGAATTAGACCTTGCTGACCTTATTGTCCTCAGTTTCTCCTCCAATTTCCTTAGTATAAGCTTAGATAGATCTAGTTGTAGACCCTTCTTTACTATGGGCGGTGTCAACTACTTCACTTGCAATGTTGTTTAACGGGCTAGCTTGGAAGATCTTATATCACAATACACATGCACCAAACTTTAGTTTTGGATCGGTGATGTAGTTTACCTTTAAATCTCTACCATCTCATACTGCACCTCTCATCTTTTCTATGTCAGGTCACAGAATATGTTTAAGTGCCTTTTCCTTGTCAGTTACTGGATAATCAATTACAACATGTATAACATCCTTAGTAATCTATTTTGGCTCGTCCAACCACATATTTTGGTCATGTACCTGGCTAAGATCTATCTGGATCCACTCAGTATTGAAATCCTTTGGGAACATTAGGGAATTTGTTAGCCCTTTCACTTCAATGTTTTTATGGTCATCCTTGATGGTCTTGTCTGTGTAAAGCTTCTTGTAAGCTTCCTCCTCTTCTAGATCTTTAGTTTCTACAAATTTGCAATGGATATATTCTCAAACATCCTTGATTAGAAAAACCCTAGGTGGTATGCTAGAGAACACACCAATGTCATTGGGTTGTGAAGAAACCTCTCAAAAAAATTTGTATTTTGGTTCCTCACATGTAGAGTTCTTGACCATATTAACTTTCTTATCCTTTAAATTCTTGATCTTGGAGATGTGAGATGTGGTTGCCATTTTTTCTGGAAATTATGACTTTTCCTATAAACAAATAGTGAGCTCGGTGATTCTTAGTTACTCACTTGATCTATTGTAAATGTTGTAGATTTGTCTAGATTCTGTGAGATTTTTGGTGATTCGCTCTTCAATTGGGTCATTGATCTTTTCTCTGTTTCTCTTTGCTCCTCTCTTCTCTTCACTCTTAATTGCATGGTGAATGAATGAGCTCTCCATCACCTTTTTATAGATGATTCCCTAAGTGGTGCAATTAATGTTTTTCCCACTTCTTAGTGTTTGAAGATGGAGTCACTTAGGGAACATACTAATTTATTTCTTCTAAGAATGCGATTCTTGAGGTAAGTGTCATTTTAATTGACCTTTCACATGGTTACTGACAAAGCTCGATATGTAGCAAAGACTACATTGTCATTTTACATGATTATCAACGATGATCGGTATGTATTGACAACTCATATTTTATATGTATACCAATGATTCTCTGTATGTATTGACAACTCAACTTTTATATGTATACCGATGATCGTTACTATGTATTGACAACTCAACTTTAATATGTATACCAACAATTCTCGATATGTATTGACCGATGAGAATAAATTCACAAATTTATAACAAGGAATACCATAGTGCATCTTTATTCATGCTAGTTTGGCATATTATCAATGTATAATGGAACTGATGTAAAATGTATCTTGGTATAGTGCAGTTCCATACTTACTTTTTCTACTTAGGTGGGGGTGGTCATATCACCATATCCATTGGATAAGGTGTCACAAATTGCATTGCTTGGTCCATAATCATCTATGTTGGTAGCTTTCCTCCACATTTTTTTTCTCATCTTCATGATGTCTTTAATGGCACTGTCATTGGAAAAAGTGCTTGTCTCTAGCATACGGTCTCTATAGTCCTTTCTTAGATGACCAACCCTATGATAGTGTAAGCATGCCATTTCGGGGCTAGTCCAGCTTCTAGACCTTCTCATCCATTTTATCATGTAGTTTGCAGCTATGTGACCATATCTACCACATGTTGTGCAATTTTCCCATGTATTGTAATCCCAAACATATGATTTACCGACTCTTCTTAGTTGATAAGCATTATTTTGTTCTTTTGGCTTCCATGGTTTCCTTTTCTTTTTCCTGCATTCAAGAGATGTGTTCCCATGCATTTTACAAGTAGGACTATTTTTCCATGTAGGATTCCTTCTTTGGTTGTTTCACCTTAGATTTACATTCATATGCTTTATTTCCATGCTTCTTATAGTTATAACAATTTCCTATGCATGTAGATGTGGATTTAGGAATGCCTTTATCTTTTCTCCTACAAACATTTGATGTGTGACCTGGTTTTCCACAATGATTACATGACTACTTCCTTGGTCTTGGATTTGTGTAGAAATCTTTTTGATCAGATTGATTTTATGATTCTCTATGCTTGGTATACCCTAGTCCGGTATTGTTGTTGATTCTTCTTTGTCCATTCAAAAATCATCCATTTTTTTGGTACTCTCTTTATCTTTCTTGCTCATATCATTGTGTTGTTGAGTCATCACTTCATGTTTCAGCCTTTCATTTTATTCTCTTAGCTCACCAATTGCTTCTAATTTTCCATTGAGTTCTATGTTCACTTTATTTTCCTCATGACTCATAAGAACTATTTGATTGGTTATCTCATGATGATGTTTAGTAAGTCTTTGTATCTCTGTCTCTCTTTCTTGTAGCTTTTCAGTAATTTTTCTCCTGTCATTAGTAGCTAGTGCTCTTTCTTTCTCATCTTGTCTAACATTATTAATAACATCAATCATACCATCTATGTCTCTTGACTGATTTGTAGTATATTCACTTAGATGGTATGATTGATGTTATTAATAATGTTAGACAAGATGAGAAATAAAGAACACTAGCTACTGATGACAGGAGAAAAATTACTGAAAAGCTACAAGAAAGAGAGACAGAGATAGAAAGACTTACTAAACATCATCATGAGATCACCAATCAAATAGTTCTTATGAGTCATGAGGCAAACCAAGTGAACATAGAACTCAATAGAAAATTAGAAGCAATTGGTGAGCTAAGAGAATAAAATTAAAGGCAGAAACATGAAGTGATGACTCAACAACACAATGATATGAGCAAGAAAGCTAAAGAGAGTACCAAAAGAATGGATGATTTCTGAATGGACAAAGAAGAATCAACAACAATACCAGACTAGGGTATACCAAGCATAGAGAATCATAAAATCAATCTGATCAAAAAGATTTATACACAAATCCAAGACCAAGGAAGTAGTCATGCAATCATTGTGGAAAACCAGGTCACACATCAAATGTTTGTAGGAGAAAAGATAAAGGCATTCCTAAATCCACATCTACATGCATAGGAAATTGTTATAACTATAAGAAGCATGGAAATAAGGCATATGAATGTAAATCTAAGGTGAAACAAACAAAGAAGGAATCCTACATGGAAAAATAGTCCTACTTGTAAAATGCATGGGAACACATCTCTTGAATGCAGGAAAAAGAAAAGGAAAGCATGGAATCCAAAAGAACAAAATAATGCTTATCAACTGAGAAGAGTCGGTAAATCATATGTTTGGGATTACAAGACATGGGAAAATTGCACAACATGTGGTAGATATGGTCACATAGCTACAAACTACATGATAAAATGGATGAGAAGGTCTAGAAGCTGGACTAGCCCCGAAATGGCATGCTTACACTGTCATAGGGTCGGTCATCTAAGAAAGGACTATAGAGACCGTATGCTAGAGACAAGCACTTTTTCCAATGACAATGCCATTGAAGACATCATGAAGATGAGAAACAAAATGTGGAGGAAAGCTACCAACATAGATGATTATGGACCAAGAAATGCAATTTGTGACACCTTATCCAATGGATATGGTGATATCACCACCCCCACCTAAGCAGAACAAGTATGGAACTGCACTATACCAAGATACATTTTACATCAGTTCCATTATACATTGATAATATGCCAAACTAGAATGAATAAAGATGCACTATGGTATTACTTGTTATAAATTTGTGAATTCATTCTCATCGATCAATACATATCGAGAATTGTTGGTATACATATTAAAGATGAGTTGTCAATACATAGTAATGATCATCGGTATACATATAAAAGCTGAGTTGTCAATACATACCAAGAATCATTGGTATACATATAAAATATGAGTTTTCAATACATACTGATCATCGTCGATAATCATGTAAAATGAAAATGTAGTCTTTGCTACATATCGAGCTTTGTCAGTAACCATGTGAAAGGTCAATTGAAATGACACTTACCTCAAGAATCACATTCTCAGAAGAAATAAATTAGTATGTTCCCTGAGTGACTCCATCTTCAAACACTAAGAAGTGGGAAAAACATTAATTGCACCACTTAGGGCATCATCTATAAAAAGGTGATGGAGAGCTCATTCATTCACCATGCAATTAATTGTGAAGAGAAGAGAGGAGCAAAGAGAAATAGAGCAAAGATCAATGACCCAATTGAAGAGCGAATCACCAAAAATCTCACAGAATCTAGACAAATCCACAACATTTACAATAGATCAAGTGAGTAACTAAGAATCATCGAGCTCACTATTTGTTTATAGGAAAAGTCATAATTTCTAGAAACAATGGCAACCACATCTCGTATCTCCAAGATCAAGAATTTAAAGGATAAGAAAGTTAATATGGTCAAGAACTCTACATGTGAGGAACCAAAATACAAATTTTTTTTAGAGGTTTCTTCACAACCCAATGACATTGGTGTGTTCTCTAGCATACCACCTAGGGTTTTTCTAATCAAGGATGTCTGAGCATATATCCATTGCAAAGTTGTAGAAACTAAAGATCTAGAAGTGGAGGAAGCTTACAAGAAGCTTTACACAGACAAGACCATCAAGGATGACCATAAAAACATTGAAGTGAAAGGGCTTACAAATTCCCTAATATTCCCAAAGGATTTCAAGACTGAGTGGATCCAGATAGATCTTAGATGGGTACATGACCAAAATATGTGGCTGGATGAGCCAAAACAGATTACTAAGGATGTTATACATGTTGTAACTGGTCATCTAGTAACTGAAAAGGAAAATGAACTCAAACATATTCTTTGACCTGACATAGAAAATATGAGAGGTGCAGTATGAGATGGTAGAGATTTAAAGGTAAACTACATCATCGATCCAAAACTGAAGTTTGGTGCATGTGTATTGTGATACAAGATCTTCCAAGCTAGCCCGTTAAACAAGATTGCAAGTGGAGCAGTTGACACCGCCCATAGTAAAGAAGGGTCTACAAATAGATCTATCTAAGCTTCTACTAAATAAATTGGAGGAGAACATGAGGACAATAAGGTTAGCAAGGTCTAATTCATATAAGTTTGGTTCATTCCTCATGTGTATATTCTTCTACTTTCAATAATTTTTCCCATCTGTCGGTAATGTCAATTGGGAGACTACCCGACCAGTGACAATTCAAATTAGTGAGTTAATCACATCACTAGGGGACAAATTTACATCAATCATGGATGAATATTTGATTGAATTCAAGGAAAGAATGTAGAAAAGGATGATGATACCAGAACAACTGGTGGATCAATATAAAGATGATATTTGTTTTATGGTGGACACTGATACAAATTTGATAAAACCAACTATACTGAGGACACCATGGTTAGCACCACTTGATTATGAAATCAACATAGATCAAGCCACAAATTCTATAGAAGCATTATTTAATGAACCAGTGGATAAATCATTACCAATATTTGGCACCTATGAAGAAGCTAAGGCCAGAATCAAAACAAAGCTTATTTGTTAAAAAGATAGACATAAAGAAAACCAAAATGGTAGAGACACTTCAAAAGAAGTTGTTCAAAAATGAAGAAGAAATAGAATAAATAGAAGACAATGAGGGACAGTCACCCATCGATGAAGGTGAAAAAGTGAGTGACTCCAAGTCAATAGAGTTAGATGCACCACCCCCAAATAAACTAAGGACAACTACTGCATCAAGAACAAGGAGTTAAATTGTAAAAGCAGACTCACCACCTGTCAAAAAGGACAAGTGAGGACTTATAAAAGAAAGCCTAAAATCAGGAAAACAATAGAATCAAAGAGAAGAAGGAGATTAATCTGAAGTGAGGAAGATAAGGAAGACACTAAAAAAGATGAACAACCTATAAAGAACAAATTTCCTACCAAAATTGATGAGATTTCCACATAAATCATCAAGTCAAGTACAATATCTGATCCTAAGGTTAGACAATGGCTAACTCTAAAACCTAAGGATCAGAATAAAATAGAAGAAGCCATCATCCAAGAAATGTGTGTATTCAAATATATACATATACATTTTGATAAGATGATGCCAAAAGAACTTCTATATAATTTATCAGCAAGGTACACATATGCACTGAAATCTGAGAAGAAGATAAGGGAAAGATCCCTAGTTTCTATTATGCCACCCAAATCAAAGATGGAAGAAATTGAAGAAATGATGAGGTTGTATTCAAATAAGTTCTCAGCAAAATTGAGAGCCTACAAAGTACTAAAGGGAAGCTTAATAAATCTTGACAAAGAAAGTGATGATACTGTTAGGATTAGATTATACTGAGAGGGGGGTGAATTAGTATAATAGAAATTTAATAAACTCTTCAACCAATTAATTATTAATCATACATTTGCACTAAAGTAAAGAACTTAATTAAATGACATAGTACTCATAACACCATATTTGTTTTCAAGGAAACCCTGGCCAAGGGAAAAACCCGGTGGGGATGGTACCCACAAGCATGCACTAAAGTATAATTCCCCTATAAGGAGACCTAGCCATGTTAGGAGATGAATATTACATAGTACATTTCCTTGTTAGAGGAATAACAACACCAACACCCTGTTAGGGGCCAACTGAGCTTACAACTCTTACAATATATTTCATTTACAAAAGTTATCAGTTATGAAAAAAACAAGCATCACTAATGCTTTGATAGTTCCTTTATATTTCTTTAATGATCTTTATCATTCTCTTCTCTTCCATTCACATATCTTCTCTTCTAGATAACTATTACAAAATACATACATTCACACAATCTTTAACAAAAGATCTTACATATATATCTCACAACTTTACAAAGTCGGCTCTCAAAATGAATATTATAAGTATTACAAAGTCAGCCTTCAATAAAAAATACATTTAATATAGTAAACACTAAATGCATAGTCGACACTCTTGCATATTCAATGTTTAGGATATCAAAAACCAAAATACAAATTTGATTTCCTAGAGTTTAAGTCATACTCCCTCAATCTGCGTTGTTGTCCAACTGCTCTGTATCACTGTTCTTCTACAGTCTGTCGTTATTCAAATCCTTCTAAATAATTTTAGACTTAACCAAATCTAAATTGATCTTAGGTGGAGGTCATACATACTCCATACTATCCTCCTCTAAGCTCTCTTGCCCTAATTCATCAATCTCTTTCTTTGACATCCAAAATACTTCTGTATCTCTACTACTATACTTTGTCAATTTATGAATCATCAAAACTTATCTTCAAAGTAATCAAACTTAAACCCAGATGTGTTTCCATAATGAAAACCAAAAATTGAATCATATTTACCAAAATTGATCACTTGCCAACAATCTCTCCCTTTGGCATTGATGGCAACACTTAACAAAAAATGACTAAGTATTCCAACCAAACAAAACTGTCTCTTCTTCTCCTTATCTTTTCTCCATATTTTTCTCTCTTTCTTATATATATATATATATATATATATATATATAATCCATTTTTTTCTTCTCTTCTCCCCCTTTGAAAACAATGACAAAGGTGCATTTAAAGCAATAAGTTTTAGTTCTTGCTTACAAGTTTCAAAATATCCTGAAAAGAATCTTCCAAAAGATTCACTTCTGTACTCCATGTCTTGAACAATATTTGACTGATGTGAATCAAACAATTCATTGAAAATGACGCAGTTTCAAATTCTTTCAATTCTTTGGGTAAACCTTTAGTCAATGAATTTGGAACTTTCTCCAAATTTGAGAGATGAGCTTCAAGGATGGATAGCTTCAGAGTGACAAAGGTCCTCAGCAAATTAAATCTTTTCAATACTCTCTCTTTATCATTAACCAATACACTGAGATTGGAAAATATCCTTGTAACTTCTGTGTCTAGTCCTGTTGTGGATTGTGAAGAGGTTCCACAACCATTCATCAAATTGTTTAGAGTTTCCCTCTCCTTGGAAATAATGTCCTCAACATTCTGAACATGCCTAATGAGATTCATGCAATAGCTAAACAATTTTATCTCATGTCCAATGCAGCTCTTTGCATTTGTCAAACAATTCTTTACAATTCCTAAGTCCCATGTGATGGACTGGTAGACTTTTGTCATCTTCTTCTCTAAATATGTCTTCTCTTCCTTCTCTTCTACAATCTTCAGCAAATTTTCATAGTGCCCATCAAATTCATCAAATGTAATTTTCAACTTTTCAATTTCATCTTTGTGTTGGAAAACTATAGGTATTGGAAGCAATTTGTTCATAGTATCAATAGCTCTTGTAATTATTTTAGCCTTCTTGTCTCCTTTTTGTTTAGATCTTTCCTTTGCTTTGTTTAAGGTAGTAAATGTCATTTTTACCAATTCAACTTCATCCATTCTATCCACATTTACATCACTGCTTACCAAAAATGAAAAAGGTGGTGATTTTACCTCTTTCTTTTCATCTCCTTGTTCTATCTTTTGTTCATCATCCTTTTTCTTCTCAACTTCCTCTTTCTATTCTTCTTCATCTGTAATAGAGGTGTCCAAATTTCTTGAAAAAGGGTCCTTCTCATCTCATGAGGGATCAAGGGTCACTTCCACACCAGAGACATATAAATCTTTTGATGGATCTACTTCACTCTTCTCAGTTACCTTAGATCTCTCACCCATTCTCAATTGTGTGGGAAATGTTGTTTTATGAGGTGGGGTCTTATCAAAATTAGTATTCAACAAAATCTTCTCCAGTTCCTTCTAAGTTTCCTTAGTCACTTCATCATACTTCCTCACCATTATTTTCAATAATATAATCTTGGTTCTTAATAGAGGTTTCAATTTTTTAATATACTATCCCTCTCTTGTATTGATAACATAGGTACCATGTTATCATTTTCCTTATTTCTGATATGATCATCCTCAATCTGTGCCAAGTGTTTTCTGTTCTCCAATTTTGCATATAGGTTTGTAGGTATACTTCCCTCTATTTATAAAAGAGTCTTCTTGAAAGTAAGAAAATACTCTATTAAAATTTATTCAATCTTCAGCTTATCTGATTCCTCATACTTGTCATAGTATTTATCAATTGAGACCAATTTACCTTGTTCTATTTCTCTCTTTTCTATCATCTTCATGTCAGGCTTCCACAATTGCTTTTATGTTTTCTTCTCTTCTCCTATTGTGGTTTGCCCTTTAGGTAATTTAAGCATACTTGATCTTGTGACTCTAGGAGTGACATCCTTTGCTTGCTCTATTTTCTGTTGTGGAGGAGGTGGACTATCTACCATAGCTACCTCAAGAGTGAAAGGGGCATCAGTCCTTCCACTTGCTAATCCAAAAGATCTCTCTGCCATCTTCTTCTTGACTATGTTCAATTCCTCTTCTATCGGTCCAGCTTTTATACCACAATCATGAATAACATTAGAAATTTTCCTTTTCCTCATTCCTCTATACTATTCCTCTTTCAAATTTTTTTGACTTTTCTTCATAAGTTCCCCATCTTTCTTCTGTTGTATCAACTTCTAATGCAAGAACATTTTCTACTTGCATGGTAAGTACTTCAGAACTGACTTCATATCCCATGGGGTAACAACACTTATTTCTAGGTGTAACTTCTTCAAAACATACACAATCAGTTTCAACCATGAAATAGATTGCATCCTTGTAGTTTTCCACAATGTCCTCATGTAACTTGTATCTTGTCTTCATCTGTTTCTCTAGAATTTTTATCATAGAAAAGAGTTCTCCATCTACTCAAGTAGTATTCTATCTTTTGTAACTCTGTGAAATCAGTATGCCAGTGGGTACTCCAAATTTCCAACCACTAGGATGTAAACCAGGAAACTTGTGCTCAATATGAATGAACATATGCATCAAAAATGAACCAAATATGAAAGTTTTAGTTCTATCCTTCTTCACTAGCATCACATTCTCAAGAAATTTCTGAGCTAGAGCTTCACATAGGTTATATTTTATGTTTTCCTTCACCATTATCATTGCCACCATGATTACTCCAGTAGATACTGAGTTAGGTCTGCTACTGTAGTAGAATTTATATCTGAGTATCATGGTAATCAATCTCACATCTTGCTGAAAGATATCATTTACTATCATTCTCCTTCTGTTCCATTTAGAATGTGATAGGGTTTTGAATTCTTTCTTTACATGCTTCTCCATAATAGGTATAACTCCAGTGTTGTATAATCCAATGATTTCATGAATTAGGTCACTACAAATATCCATAGGTTGGTCACCAATCCATATGAACTAATCATGAACCCTCCTCATCAATATCTTAAACCATTCATCTTCATCAAATTTGCATAAATCCATAATCTTCATTATGCTCAACTAACTAATGTGTTTGAATTCTTCTTTCATGATTCCCCTTTTTAGTCTTATTTTCTATTTCAGTGAATATTTCATTGTCTCCCAATGTATCATACTTATAATGTATGTAAGCCCTAATGTCTTCTACATGTAATACGCCATGTGGGGTTTGTGAAAATGCTCATTCTAGATCCTCTTCACAAGACTTATATGGATGTTTCTTGAATACGTATCTAGGAAGATCAACAATATCAAAAATGATGGGTGCATCCATAGCTAGATGATGTAAAATACCTTTCTTTCACTGAAATCTGAGTGTTATGCTCCAATCGATCATGCATGGAAAATTTAGAATAGTCTAAATGCTTTTTCTCTATGATCTCCTTAGCTCGCTCTTTTTCAAATGGTGAATAGATAGGTCATTAAATGGTTCTTTATACAAGTTATGTTATAAATTTCATTTTCACTTAATATTGTCCAGTCAGCTGCTAGATGTTGTGAACAAAATATACAAGTCAGCTAATGGTGCACTCTTAGGTATATAATCCATGATGTTAGCTTAGTTCACACACAAGCTCACATGAGCTTAGTCTATGAATTTTGGGGCAGGATAAACTCTAATGTCTATATCTAATGCTCCCCCTAAGGCCATAATCAACCAATTAGGTCAATTTTGTCTTGCTACGTTCAGGAAAAGATCCAATAGCATCTACTAATTCTCCCTAAACTGATGTCTCACTTGTGACTTTGATTTGCTAAATCTTGCCACTGTTTCTGTCATCTGCTTTCTTAAAAAAAATTCAAAATCATTCTTCACATCTCCAACACTCTTACCAGTATCATTTCCATTCTTCTATGAATTCATAGGAGGTGGTGTTCTTCTATTATCTACTCCATTATACCTACAAAAATTTTCTATATGTCCTGGATTATTGCATTTATAACATATAGGAGTTCTTCTTTCTTGATTAACTTGTAACTTACAGTACGTCACAATGTGCCCAATGTTATTACATTTGTAGCACGTAGGTTTCACTATAGGTTCTCTTCCATTATTTTTTTTATATCTACATTGATTAGGTTTTATGCATTCTGCTTTCTTGTGCCCATATCCTATATAGTTAAAACAATAACTAGAAAAAGTTATAAAAGGGGTATTACCTCTACAGTCTCTCTTCATGTGTCCAAATCTATTGCAAGAAAAGAATCTACCTATTAAAAGGTCTGATCTTCTCTTTAGGTTCTTCAATAGATGGTTTCTCAACATCAATCTTCTCAACTGATTTCTCTTTCTGATTCTTTGGACATTCAGCTTCATTGAATCCAATACCATTCATATCACCTTTAGTTTTCTGTTTATCTAGTTGTTCATCAATTAAATCACTATTGGTGTGAGGTTTCTCAATGTGTTTCTTTGCTTCAACAAGTTCACCTTTCACAATCTGGTTGTATTCCTCCAATTCTAGGTATTTGTTCTTGTAGTTTTCATCCTCATCCTTCATTTGATTCAATGCACTGTTTAAGGTTTCTTCGACTTTCTTCTTAGCATCCTTCTGCATCTATACTTCTTTATCCAAACTTATTTTCAAGTTTTAGATTCTCAATCTCTTCTTTTAGTTGCATCACCTGATCTAAATTGTCCTCATCTGAGTCTTCTTTTATCTAGACCACAAGATCTTCTCTTTGACTTCTGGAGATCTCAAGCTATTCTTTGAGTTTCTTAATAAATTTCTCAGCTCTTCACATGTTGAATCTCAATTCCCCATTCTCTTCTTTTGCTCTATCAAGGTCTTCAAGTGAAGAATCAATTTTTTCTTGCAAGTTGTCCAAATGCATTCTAATCTCACTTAAGCTGTTAGGCTTTCTCTCCAAGGGCCAAAATCTCTGATACCAATTGTTAGGATTGGATTATACTGAGAGGGGGATGAATTAGTATAATAGCACTTTAATAAAGTCTTTAACCACTTAATTATTAATCATACATTTGCAGTAAAGTAAAGAACATAAGTAAATAACACAGTACTCATAAGACCATATTTGTTTTTGAGGAAACCTTGGCCAAGGGAAAACCCTAGTGGGGATGGTACCCACAAGCATGCACTAAATTATAATTTCCCTTTAAGGAGACCTAGCCCTATTAGGAGCTAAATATTGCATAGTACATTTCCTTGTTAGAGGAATAACAACCCTGCTAAAGGTTCACAACACCCTGTTAGGGGCCAACTAAGCTTACAACTCTTACAATATATTTCAGTTACAAAAGTTCTCATTTATGAACAAAAACAAAAATCACTAATTCTTTGATAGTTCCTTTATAGTTATTCAATGATATTTGTCATTCTCTACTCTTCCAGTCACATATCTACTCTTCCAAATAACTATTACAAAATACATACATTCACACAATCTTTAACAAAAGATCTTACAACTTTACAAAGTTGGCTCTCAAAATGAATATTATAAGCATTACAAAGTCAGCATTCAATACATAATACATTTAATATATTAAACACTAAATCCATATTCGACACTCTTGCATAGTCAATGTGTAGGCTATCAACAACCAAAATACAACTTTGATTGCCTGGTGTCCAAGTCATACTCCCTCAATCTTCGTTGTTGTCCAAATGCTTTGTATCACTGTTCTGCAGTCTGTCTATCTCCAAATCCTTCTAACTCATCTTAGACTTAACCAAATCCAAATCAATCTTAGGTGGAGGTCATACATACTCCATATTGTCTGCCTCTAAGCTCGCTTTCCCTAATTCATTGATATTTTTCTTCGACATCCAAAATACTTCTTTATCTCTGCTACTATACTTAGTCGATTTCTGAATCATAAAAACTTATCTTCAAAGTAATCAAACTTAAACCCACATGTGTTGCCATAAATGACAACCAAAAAGTGAATCATATTTACCAAAATTGATCACTTTCCAACAAATACTTGGAAAAAAATACTTCATCCACCTATAGAGGATTCAAGCCCTGAGAAAGTATTAGCACTTACCAAGAAGCCTCACAATGAAGATTAAGAGGCAACACTGAGACCTGAACACATCTTAATAAATGATGTTTAAGATGTCAATCCAGATGATCTGACAACATAGGAAAATAGGGCCATGGATTACATACCTCAAATTTTGCAGTCATTAAAGGACATGACAGATGTCACAATCCAAGATATGACAATAATAGATATCACTGGAGATCCTGTCGATGAGGTAAAGGTAGATGAATATATCACTAGTGCCACCAAGAAAGTCAAGGAACATGACACAACAAAAGATGTTGCATAGGTTAACATACTAGGAAAAATGCCATTAATGATACAAGCTATCAATATCATCTTAGAAAAGGAGAAGTCACCTAACCATGATGCAAGCATACCTGAGGATAAGGGTGAAGAGGAGAATAAAAACACAAATGAAGAACAAAAAGAAATAGATGGAGAGAAAAAAAAGATATGTGAAGAAGAGAAGAAAGTTTATGCCACTCCAAAGGATACTGAAGGAGAAGCTACAGATAAAGCTAAGGTTTATGTGGCTACGTCCCATACCAACTGACAGGTAAATATTGAGAAGCGAGAATAAAGACACAACACCTCAAGCAAAGGAACTTTCTATGGTACTGAATACAAGTTCCTCCACTACAATTGAAAAGAAGAAAAAGAATAAAAATCTAGTTACGTTGGATGAAATCATTGAAATAATAGACTATGATCCTAGGACACTTGATCTAGAGTCACCTAAAAAGTATGCAGAACTTTTTAAAAGGAAAGATATACAATATTAGCTCAAAAAGGAGACAAAGGACACTTAGGTAATAGAAAAAACAAAGGATATACTCTTGCAGATTGTACATGATACTGACATTGATTAAAATGCTATAATACTTGATCAATTAGCACTTCTTATCGAAGCCATCACATCATAGAATGTAAATGTAGAGAAGGCAATAGAAGAACATGTAAAGAAGTAACAATACAAATTGATAGAGAAAATTAGCCAAGAAGTGGCAGAGAATAAGGTAAAGCTATCTAAACTGGTAAATACATTGGAACCAATTCAGAAGTTATAACCTTAATTCAAAAGTTATGCACAATAGAGAAATTCACTAAGGATAGTAGTGAAAATATTTCAAAGATAAATGTAGATCTTAATGCTAGTGCACACAGTCTTAAAACCAATGACAATGTATTCAAGTTGCATTATAACAATATTATGGAAGAAAAAAGATTGAGCCTAGAGATTCAAGAGGCAAAATCCAAATTCAGAGATGAGGTAACCAAGCTCCAGGATCTGCTTCTACTAAACCTCACATTACTGCAACAACATACGACATCAACAAGAACATTGATTGCCACCCCAAAAATGTCTCTCATTGAAAACATATATGACATGCAAGAAAGAATAACTTTGGAAATCATGACCCTTGAGCACCTAAAAGAAAAATGGGAGAGAAAAATGGAGGACATCCAACAATCCCATTCCCACATTTTTGACAAGTTGTAAGTGTTACACCTTTGTCATTATTATGAAAAAAGGGAAAATTGATATGAAAAGGGAAAATGATGAAAGGGGAAAATACATGTATAAAGAAAAGTGTATATACATGTACATATACTATACTGAGACATACACATAGGGGGAGTCATATTGACAAGGTAAATTTTTCGGTGTATATACTAAACATTTTTAGCTTTGCACATATCAATTTTTTGATACTAATGTCAAAGGGAGATATTGATGATCATATTTTGCAATTAGTATACAAAGGAAACAGTTTTAGAACTATCTATAAGACTATCACTCAAAGATACTTTACAGTGCAACCTGACAAAATAGTGAAAAGTGGTCACCAAAATTAGTGAACACCAAAATTAGAACTATCACCTGAGAGCACAGTTCCAAGTGTAAACTGACACACAAGTTTAGAGAGGAACCCAACAAACAAGTTCACAATGAACACCGACACTTGTTCGACAGAGAAAATTGAGAAGCAGAATGTCTACAAAGACATCACTAAGGAAATGCTACAGAGAAAACCTAGCACTAGTCTAATGACAGACAACTTTATTATGAGAAATGTGGATCTGACTTACATGTCAGATAAAACACTTAAGATTTATATTTAGCTTTAAATATTTTCTTTAAAAAAATTTCTTGAGGGACAAGTAAAGGACATGTCATTGTTTCAATCAGTCTAACTGATTATAAACATGAATACTAGGAGATCAAGGTCAAGTTGTAAACCTTTGATCATAGAGCTATCATTGTAATGTGTGAAACCTAAAATAGGTCAATCCACTATATAAATAGATGTGTAATCAATTAGAACAAGTGTGTGATGATTATTGTATCTGAATAACACATGTAAGGATCAGAGGTTTATGAAGAAGGACAACAAAATATGGAATCAATTATAAAGAACAAGATACAAGGCTACCAAGAAGAACAAAGGTATTAATCATTCACTATAGGTGATGCATCATATTGTGAACTTAAAGGATTTGTATTTAGAAATTTAGGATTGCATATCTTTAGGTCAATAAGTATTTTTTACTACATTCTAAAAAGTGTAGCAAATAGAAGAAATCCTTTAAGAAGGTGGATTTAACAATCATTTTGTAAATATCTTAACCAGGTGCACACTAAACAGTGTTGCTAAATCTCTTAACCAAGTAGACCTTAACTAGTCTAAACATGTTACTCCTAATAGGGTAAGATCATCAGAAGTGATCAAACTTGTAAGTCTTAACCATCCCCTTCCATTCTGCAGATAGTGAAGTGTTATGGGTTCAGTTGTTACATTCTAACAGGGGTTTTCCACATTACCAATTCTTGTGTCATGTGTCATTACATTTCATGAATGTTTCTATGAATGTTTACATGAAAATTGAGTTTATGATTTGATATTACATGCACAAAGATAGAATAGCACTTATGGTCAATAATGCAAGGAATTTATTACTAAAGGATAAAGGTTAATTGACAAAAAAATTTAGGGGTACTCTTTCACCCCTCCCCTCCTAGTACAAACCATTCCATTATTCCAACATAAATATGTTTAATTGTATTAATCCATATTGAAGTTTTTGTAGCTTGTGAATACATCTAGTACCAAGATGCACATAATGACCTTCATTTGCAATTTGTGCTCCACCCTCACTAGGCTACATTCAAATGTCATGTGCATTATTATCATTTCTTTCTTGTTTAAAACAAATAGGCACATATTTACCTTATGGTGGAAATTAATATTGAATAAATTGCAGAAGTTTTCAATTTTAAATAAGCTTCATAGAGTTTATTTACCTCCGTAGTTGATATTCTTAGGTGTTTAGCCATGACTCCATAGCCTTGCTGGAAGGAAATCTTCATGTCCTCTTATGTGGGTACTCTATTAAATTGAAAACCATACATTTTTGCATAAGATCATGAATTTTTCTTCTATGGTGTGATATAACCAAAATTGTTTACAGTTTATTATTTGGATGAAATATTTCATTTATTGATACTTATAAATTGTGTGACTAATTTCATATAACCACTAGAGCCAAGTTTGTGTTTCCCATATTTTCTATTATTGTCTTTGTTGCCTTTGATGTATCAGGCAGCCTATGAAATTTTTTAAATACATTAGATTATGTAAAAGGAAAGAGTAATAAGTATATTGTTACATTGTTGATAGTATCACATACCTTCCTTGGCCAAGTGGTGTATTTCTTTTTTAATTTTCAACCTTCTCCTTTCCATCCGACACCAGGTCCTTCCACTCCCTCTCCAAAATTATGGGGGGACACTCATACTTTTTTTATTCTCTAAATGTGACCTATATTGGTCAATCACACACTTTAGAAAGGTACCAACTTTATTAAGGATCTTGGTTCAGTTGAATGTGTTATTTTTTAGCATCATAGCTAAACGGTTAATGAGCTCATCTTTTAAATCTTGATTTTGGGCATTCCACCGTGTGTGTATGGTGGACCAAAAGATCTCCAATGAAATATCATTTATATTTATATTATAAACATAATTTCCTACAAAAATATCATGGGCTCATTGGTATAAAAATAATGATCAATAATTAAATTTAAATTGGATTATATATAATAATAATTAAAACATTTTAAAGTACCTGGGACCTTCTCTATCTATACAGGGATCAAATCGTCGATCACCAAAAATGTGAATGACAATATTCCCATACTAGTAACATGGGAAGATCTATTAAATTATGCTAAAATATCAGAAGTTTGAGTGGCCTCTATATCCCTAGATTCATGCCATAACACATGTTCTAGCATGTGTTGGATGCTAGAGGGTACAGTACCCAATGCATGCATATCATGTGTTGCTGAAACTTTTGGAGACAATATAGGCATGGATGAAGGGGTTGGTTGATGTTATTTTTGTGCAAGAATACTAGGATCAAAACTTTTACCAATCCATACTTCTTGGGTAGAACCTTGAGTACCCTGATCATGGCCAACAAGATAATGAGAATGCAAAAGATCTTGTAAAAACAACACATATTATAGTTCATGACATAAAAGAGTACAAAATATAAAACCATGAATAAAATTTTGTCACAATAAAAGATCTCATTACAACTTACTTCCATGTTTTATGATCTCTTAGTCAACATTTTAATCCTTTCTCTTATCTCATCTATTTGAGGCACTATGAGTAACAATAGAAGGATTTCTCCATTGTATTTTTTTGGGGCCTTCCTTATCATATCTAGAGGATTTTTGGAATATGCAATGTCATCATCACATAGTAGTGATTATATCTCCCTATGTCTACTCTCCTCTATTAATTGTGTCTTTCCTTGATCATTCGACTGTGACAAGAATACTAAAAACATTATCAAAATTAACCGAATAAATCTACAAAAAAAAACATAATAATAAAAAATTTTTCCCGTATCTTATTTGTAAAATTACAATAAGGTAAACCTATCAAGTAGAAGTGTGTTAAGATGCATTGTGATCTATGGTTTGGACCGAAGCCTTCCCTCTATGAGAAATGTCCATTAGTGACAAAAATTAAATATAAAAAAATATTGTAGAAATGAAACAAATAGACTTACAAAAAAAAACATAATAATAAAATGGTATATTGGAGTCATTAATTGGAGGCTGGGTAAAATGGTATATAGTATGTACAACCCCCATAGTAGTTGTGTTTGTATTTATGCTATTCAAATTGTAATTCATTAGAAACTCTTCCCTTGTAGTTATTGATTTTATCGTATATACAAATACACATTTTCCCTCATGTGTTTCAAATATGCAATTGGGCTGCTTATTTGTTGACCTAGGTCATGTGCTATTTTAAACCCTGCATTATTCCCTAACACTTTTGGCCTTCTGTCAATGTACATAGTAACTCCTTTATTTTCATCCTTACCTTTTAGTTGTATATAATTTGCTGACAGTGCATACCTATGTATACTTTGTGTATATCAAACTAACTACATCTAATCTTTGTAACTATAACAGGGTCTGACATACTACATCAATTTAGTAATCTTTTTGTAATAGACCTTTATGTTGTCCATGCAAAATAGGTGCAAACAATGTAATTTTTATGGTGCTATAAAATATATCCTCTAGTTGACACAAAAATAAGTGTTTATTGGAGGAATTTCCTTGGGTAGACCTTTTTTCTCTAGATGTTTGTACCTCAAGGATACCTCGATGTCACCTATGACCCACCATCTACAAGAAACAATTCCATGCATTTACAAAATTTTATCCTAACATTTTGACCTCTAGTGTATCTCCCTCTTTTAGACCTACCACATGTCTCAGTTCCTCCCCTCTTCTTGAATTTTCCTTTCTCGAGGAAGACATATCTTACAAATACTTATTTGGTGGTACCTATACTGGTCCTAAATTTGTCAACATTGGTCAACACCTCCAGAGGTGGCCAAAAGTGATGAAATTTATGTACTTCATGGTTTTATTTCATATTTAGCATATTTTAGGATTATTGGGTTAATAGGAGCTCATTCTACTGAAAATTGCAAAAGTTGTCAAAATTGCTCAAAAGTTGTTATGAGCAACTTTGTAATTTTAGTGCAAAAGTTGCCTTTTGTTTCCCAAACAACCAAATAATTTGAAATTTAGTTAAAATATTTGGTGAGGGTCTTTAATGAATATATAAATCCTCTTTGGGTTGAGGATGGAGGTTATTATTAAATTTTGAGGGACAATCAATAAAAATCACTGTTATTTCTGAGAATTTCCCTATTTTCTCAACTTGCAAAGGATTGTTATTTTTTGTATAGGATTTTTGTGCTACAAATGGCACAGGGTTGGAAGAGACTTTTATTCTACTCTCAAATGAATAATATTTTAAATAATTTTAATCTTTTTTGGAAAATTTATCGTGGTTTTTGTGGTTGCAAGTCCAAACCATTGGTAGGGTATCTAGTAGACATTAAAAATTGCATAACTTTCAATCCCCCTATAAAAAAAACTTGAAAATTGGTATCTTAGGAAGATCATTCTTTAATGGTAATGTGATCCTAAGGTATAGGGTTAGAGGATAAAAAACTAATGTTGTCACTACTAGTCAAATGCATGTGGAGGTAACAATAGTTGTGAATGTATCGATAAACCTTGTAAGGGTCTGATGATCAAAGATCACTTGGTAAGCATGAGAATGGTTTTTAGGGTCACCAACCTTGTTATTTTAAGCCTTGGGTTCTATAAACATCTAGAGGAGTCATTTTATTTCTTCTTGGAGGTTGATTGGGTTAGTTGGTGGAATGTTGCTATTACTTTTTGTACTTGTCCATGAAATGTTTTGGACCACCTTCCTAGAAGACAATAGTCCCTCTTAGGTAGCACTAGTGTATGGTTATTTATTCTATGAATTTTTTTGGACCACATTCTATGTTAAATATCCCCTCATACAACCATCCTTTTATTCTATTTCTAAATGGACAAAGTAATTGGGTCTCTCCTAATTAGTCTAATTCAGTCTATTGCTAAATTGATAGACTAATCTAGTCAAAGAGGCTAATTGAATCCCTCCCTATCCAAAATTCCTTCACCATTTTCAGAATTTTTTAATGGGTCCTTATCCTTTTTTCCTATCTTTTACTTCTATACTTTTTCTGATGGATAGGCACTAGACATTTATCATTGCACTCATAGACCGTGTATTATTTTCAATCCCTTTGATCATTTGTGGACCTCAATATGTAAATTTATTTCATCAAAGTTTAGAAATTTGAACCCTACTGAAATTTGTGTTCTTTTATGTGATGGGAATTCCTTTCAATCTTATAGTAGAAAAATATTCTAAGACATACAAAATTTCAGTTCACGGGTAAAAAATGGTCACCCAACTGATTGAACATCTCAAATCTTGTCTATTCAAACTAACAAGACACTAGTAATAGGTAGTTGTTGGGGTTTTCAATGGTAAATTGGCTTGAATTAACAAAAATATAGCATGTAAAACCTCCATGGGAACAAAAAGATTTTAAATCACTCTACTTGCAACAAGATTTCTAAATGTGAGGGAAACATCACTTACATGCATTTTCCCTTGATCGATTTTCCCTTTTTGAGTGCCCTCACCTCTCACTCTAGCTTTCCTCCTTCCAAATGGTTCCTATTCTTCCTCCCTTTCAAGACATCATCTAATCATCATTTAGAAATTTCATGAAATCCTTTAATAAATCCCATCATAATAGTCTTCTAATTTAGTTAGTTATTATGTGTCATTAAAATACATAATAAATCTATATCATAGGAATCATGAGTAGATATATACTAATCAAACTATTTAATCATTAATATAATTGGATCCATTAATCCATATCTAGGAAGTATGTCAAACAAGTCTAATTCCACTAACCATTTTGCATGTAAAACAATATTATATTTGATTTAATAAATCCAATTCTCACTTGCATTATCATCCTAACTAATTAATGAAAATCACTAGATACTAGTCCATGACTCAACATAATTGATCGATTTACATTCACATCATAAAACCCCTTTAATTACCTAACATTAAGCACCACTAAACTTATTGCAAATCTCAATATTCCTAGCACCATATCAATTCACAAAAAACATGCACTCACTTGCATTCTCATAAAATTAGTTGGAATAATTAACCTTAGTTCAAACATAGTGCACCCTAAACTCATCAGTATGAGCATAGAAAAAATTTGAAATGGAGTGCATCATGGAACCATGTCATTACATGTTTGTCCAATACAATTTATAACCATTAAGGAACCAACATAAGGAATTCACCTACTAGGTCTATCCTAGATGTACAACTTCACAAGGGTCTAACATGATCATAGAATACAAGAACAAAAACTAATTCACACCCATCAAGGTGTTAAGAAGGAAGGGAAATGGGGGAGACCCTACATCACCCCCCATAAGAAATAGATTTACTCTTAGAATATGATATGTTATGCTATGGTTAGCACACCTAGTGAAAAATTGACACTGATCCAAAATCAAGCACACACAAAATATGTTTCACCTCAAAGAATCTCAAAACATACCCCTTTTCTTAATCCACTCAAATTGACATCAGCTGGAGGATTCTCTTACACAACATAGGGTATTAACATTTCTTGCAAGGGCCTACATACAAGAACTCAAAGCCAGTTGTAAAATACATCTACCCAGGTCTTTTCTACCCAAGGCATACACAAACCTTCTACTTCACCACGAGGCATCATAAAGTAAAGAGTGCCTTCCAAGCCCTTTCTATGATCATAGCTCCATAACTTCTAAGTTATTAACTCACTATTATAATAATAAAATTTATCTTGATTAAAGTTGTTAGTAATAACTAAGAGGGGGGATGAATCAGTGGCCTCAAAAATTAATCCTTAAATCAACCCTTAAAAAATATTACCACTTTTAAGCCTCTAGTTATATTCAATCCTACAAGATGAATGCCTTGAAATACTTATATCAAATTACTACTTGTCGGAATGCTTTGTAAAACCTTCTTCTGTATGTTTACTAATAAACAGTCTTCCTATTTGCTGAAACATAGTAAATAACTAGTGTATACTGATCAATCTAGAATAACTTATGTGAAATGAAAAACAATAAAGTAATGACTTATAAACACATTATACATGGATTTTTAAAGAGAAAACCCAGTTAAGGGAAAAACCACTGGGACCGGTACCCCAAATTTTCACTCTTCTAAAGTGAGCTCGGTTAAGAGCCGACCCTATTAAAGGTTACAAACACTCTGTTAGGTGTGACCTTGTTAGATGATTTAAATAATTTTTTTTCACTTAGTATCTGGCATCTAATGCTACCATCCTTGATCAAACACTCACTTGGTCTGTCAATAGGTATAGGGCATATCCAATGCTACTTTGTATGATCAAACTTTTTGATACAACCTGGGATGTATCTCAATTACAAAAGAATTTTAAGTCCTTCTTGGTTAAGAGAATTGATGCTTCAATGATTAAAATGAAATAGTAATTTGATCTGTTCACACTTACAACTTGAATTGCATATTTTTAGATCTATTGTAAGTGCATTAACTCTCTGATCAATATAATTAATTCAATACCTTTTCTCCACATTGTTCTACTCTGTGATGTTGTCTCATTGTTTGTCGGTGTCTGCAAAATTTAGCTCTTTCCTCAATTTATTGATCAGGTCTAAATGAATACTTTCTTCTCCTTCAGAATATCTTCAACATCTATTCTTTTTGTCACTCCTCTTATTCATATTGAATAAGCTTGTCTCTTAAATAGAGATGATTTCACCATTTCTTGGCTTTCTTGATCTTGGCGTGATCCACAATTCTTGCCACTTAGATTTAAAGAAAAAATCTAGCTTTATCTTGTAGATATTTTCTTTTTGACTGGAAAAAGAAGATTTAAATCATTTACTTATCTCTAGTTAAGTCTATCTTTAGCTCTTGACAGCTAAGCATTTTTTTGTTTCTGAACTCTCTATTTTATCGATCAATACTTTAGTTAGTCGTTGGTGATAATTGACTGTTCTTTTAGTGTGAATTCAATTATCTTTGAGATCTCCATCCTTTTCTTTTCAATCAAGAAACACTGTAATTCTATCCATCGGGTTACATTGTGCTTTTTCATGTTGAGCAACACTATGATTTTTCTCATCTGTAAAGTAGTGTTTTTTCTCATCGGGTAATATTGTGGCTTTGCTCTTTTACTCTATCTCTCGGTGTGCACTGTGTCATTGTATACAGTCACTTTGTGAATACTTGACTTAAATGCATTACTGATAGCATAGCCTTGGCTCTTTGAATTCTTTAGCAGTATGTCCATGACCATATAGATTATATCAAGTTGACATCAATGACAATACAATACATTAACTGATTTAATGCCTTGCATGATCATCAACTTAACATCTTCAAAATTTCAATCACTTATAGTTCATCAATCTCTCCCTTTGGCATTGATGGCAACACACTACATTATCACACTATATTATCACTAATACAATATGAAATATAACAGTTTAGGTTCATCAAACTACAAATCTTATGTACTATAACTGATACAAATATCTGGTCCTTGGTAAGCTTCTCATAGCTTAGATTTGATTCTTACAGCTCTCTCTCGGTCTTCAATCCCTTCACTGGATAGATGTAGACTCTTTCTTCCTTTGATGTGATGTATTCTCTATTAGAAACACTGAGAGGGAGGGGGGTGAATCAGTGTTTATCAGTTAATTATATTTCAGTCAATTAAACATTTATCAAATTTGCATTCAATGATTCATAACACAAGAACAAATAACACAAGATATGATTACGAAGAACCTTGATCAAAGGAAAACTCTGGTGGGGATTAGTACCCACAAAATATTGTACTAGGTATAATGAACCTGTTAAAGTTCCTTTGCCCTATTAGAAGCATTCTTTACAATTTGAGTACAATGACCTGGTTAAAAGGTCGGACCCTGTTAGGAGTCTTTTACAAAAACCCTATTAGGGGTGGATGGCTCACTGCCTATGTTCACTGCCCAAATAATATGAAGGCTACAACCCTCTGAATGTTGATATGCACTACATCAAAAAAGAACTACTATAGTGACACTATTGTCTGATCAGTTCCATGTATGTGTGGATGCTCTTACTCCTTCAAAGAGCTATATCATCTTTTGAATTCATTATACTATCCCTCTATAACTTCTTATTTCACTAAAATTGACTTCTCTTGCACGTTGTAACATAACAATTCATTACCTACTTATATCTTTACAAACGAATAGGCACGACCCAAAACATAACACTTAGTCGGCCTCTTAACAAAATATACAATGCTTCTGAACAAGTCGGCTCAAGCTTGTTTACAACAACATTAATTACATCATAAAAAACTTATAACTAAAGTCACATAGCCTTATTATCACAAAATAATACAAGTTGATCAAAATAGTAGTCGGCTTCTGTGCTCTGTATTCTGGATTGTTTCCTAGACTGCAGTGTGCTAATTTGTCTATATCTTTTCCATACTAATGTTCCATACCTTGCATGTTTGGATCTATCATGTATATAAATGATAGAGTATATATCTAAGCACGCATATTCTTGTGTGATCTCTAACACGTGCACTAATGTGCTGATCTCTGTATCTCTCTGTCTGTACTATTTTCTATACTTAGTCATTTTATTTCTTAAGTTATCTTTGAAAAAAATTTAGTATGACTTTGTTGCCATGATTGGAAACACAAAATAATCCATGCTTCCTCAGGAATTCAACTTTCCAACAATCTCCCCCTTCGTCATTTATGGCAACAAAGGAATGTGGCTAAGTTACTCAAAATGACTTCATTCAAAAATGACTGTATATCATAACTTAATGATATATTCATATATACTACTCCACATATACACATTCTATACTACTCCCCCTTTGACATGAATGAAAAAGGTGTGTAAAAACTATAAGTCTTCATACTTACTCCATATATACATCTAGGTACACAACTTGAAGAGACTGAATCTCTTTCTGCCATAATGCTTTCATTGCATCAACTGTTTGGAGGTGTGCGCATAAAGCATATGTTAACTTCTCCATTTTCACTAGATCCAAGCAAGGACCTTGATCATAAGTCTGCATTGTGTTATCTATCTATTTGATGTTCTCAATAAGAACTGCTAATGAAGGCGCAAGTGCATTTCTCAACTGAGTTTGTCTAACTCTTATCTTGCTTATTTCAATCTTTGCTTTCTCAATTTTGTCCAGTTGTCCTTGGTAGACATTATTGCATATGTTCATGTCCTGCATGGAATTCTCAACAAATTTTCTTATGTTGTCCATAATTTCTTTAGCTTCAGCTATCTTTTTAGTGTGCTTGGAGGTGAGCTTCACTCTATCCATGTAGTTTGCTATAACTTTCTTCCCTTTTTCTGCCAACTCTTTCAGTATAGACTGTCTAATCTTCAGAGAGTTCAAATCCAAGGTAAACTTCTTCACCACTTCATTCAATATTTCCTTCTTATACTCATCTTCTACAATCTTAGTAGCTGTATCTACTAAGTTGGTGAAGTGTGACTTAAATTTTGTTAGTACACTATCCACATGTTCAATAGTTTGAACTTTTGCAACTTTCTTATCAGCAGGAGCTAACTCATTTAGAATGTTTATTGATTAGATAAAGTGTGGGTTCCTCATCACATGTTTCTCCTTTACCTTTTCCATGGCAAGGATGCTGATCTTAATGAGGTCTTCTTCTTCCCATGTGTCAAAACTTGCTAAATCAGGAGTTAACTTTGACAACAATGAGGTGGATGGTGACAGAATAGTATTCTGACTTGTGTCAACACATTCACTTTTGATATGTATTTCTTTAACTGGTGACTCATCAATTTGAGTGTCTTTCTCCTTATCCAAATCTATTAGATCCATTAAAGGAACTCCATCCTATTGTAAAGATGTATCATCAATGTTCATGTCCTTGGTGTTAACAAAGGTTTCATCAACTTTATCCATATCATTATCTGATGCTGTCATAGAAATATTTACATCATCAATCACTATAGTGTCCTCTGTGTCTTTAGTTTTCTTAGTAGTTATTGTCACTGTGGGTGCAGAGACCTATGGACCTGTCATGGGTGCAATCTAAATTACTAGAGTTGTATCCTATTTAGGAGGAGCTGAAGTGACTTTTGCTATAGGCGCCGTTGGTGGAACATGTGTCTATCCATAAAGACTTGTGAAAACACCTTTTCAGTCTCCTTTCCAACCTATTCATATTCCTTGTTCATTATCTGTAGAGTCCTTGTCTTGCTACGGAGATGAGGCTTTACAAGATCTAGAAAAATAACCTTCTCATCATGTGAACAAATAGGGAGAAGAATATCCATATTTTCTTCTCTAATATTCATGTCTTCCTCAATAGCATGTCTTTTCATAATTTCCAATACATTCCATAAGTCATCCGGTATCACTGTCTTAAGTTCAAGAACCGATTTCTTAAACTTGATCATATGAGATATGACCATGTAATGTATCTCTATCTTATCAACTTCTTTATATTTGTCATAGACCTTTGAAAGTGTATCCAATCTACCTTCATTTATAATCCTATTCTTTAATATGTTCAATCTTGGTCTGAAACCTACCTCAAGAGGTGCTTGTGTATTCTTTGTAGTGCTCCTTGTGGTTCTTGAAGATGGATGACCTGTGGCAGCTTGTTTCCTTCCTCTGGGTTTCTTTCTAGTTACAAAAGGTGGAGATGTGTCCAAGTCAATGGTGGTAGCAGGTGCAGATGTACTCTCCTCATTTTTTTTCTATTTCTTCGTCTAAGATTCATCAGTCTTCTCAATCTTAACTTTGGAAAATTTGGCTTCTTTAGCCTTATTCAAATCTTCTTGAGTGACTCTATGAGATTTTAGTATGTTAGATGTGGTTTTGGATGCTTTCCTTTTATTATCAGAAATTTTTAGTTCAATGTCCACTTCATCAGTCTTTTCTTTGTATGTTCCCCATCTAGGTTCATTGGGGTCTATAGTTGCTGACAATAATACCTGTGCATATCCCTCTAGCACATGGTCTTCAACTTAATATCGTAGTGGATGAATCCACTTAGTTCTAGGCTCAACAACCTCCATGCATGTGCAATTTGTTTCTACCATTAAACAAATTGTATCCCTATACTTGTCAACTATCTTCTTAGATAGTCTGACCCTACTCTACATTTTAATCCTAAATATCTTTATGTCCATATCCATTTTATCTCTTGCACTGCTTTCTATTGTGGCTTTGAGAGATATTTGAGTCATTGTAGGTTTTCCTTTGTCTAGATAGAGGGCTGCAACCTTTCCTACTATGTGGTGATATAAATAGATGATCAGAGATCCAAACCTAAATGTTTTGTTTCTATCATGTTTGATGATTCTGATATTTTCAATCAACTAATCGCGCAAGATCTCACAAAGGTTGTACTGTGTGTTATCCTTTACTATTCTGATTGTTGCAAGTACTGTTGCTACAGATACACTATTCAACTTTCTTGATTGCTGGAACTTGTAACCAATTATCATTGTCATGAGTTTAATGTCATCCTCCTTGATGGGGCCTATTGTCATACCATGCCTGTCACTTCTTGACAAACAAACTTTCTCAATCTGCTTCTTAACATCTTTACCAGTGGGAAATATTGGTCCAGTCATTGAAAGTCTAGTCAACTGATAGATTAGGTCTGTGGTGATACAAATAGGGACATCACCAATCCAAAATAGATCATCATGAATTCTTCTTAATAGGATTTTTACCCATTCTAGTTCTTCAAACTCATGCGCATTTGAATACTCAATAATAGGGTTATCTTGTAGGTGTGTGAACTCATCTTTGAATGTGAAGTCCTTATTTAGTGTTGATGCCACGTGAGAAGCTATATAATCATCTCCTAGTGATTCCTTCTTGCAGTATATGTACGCGCGGATATCTTCCATGTGAACAACACCAATCAGGTTTTTAGAGAAAGCTCCTTCCACATCATCCAATATAGAATTGAATGGATGTTTCTTAAATATGAATCTCTTCCTTTCTACTACATCAAATACAACTTGGGTCGCATTACTTACTTGGTGATTGTTTAAGTAGGGTTTCCACAAAATTCTGAAATGGTGCAATGGCTAGGGCTTCATTTCAAACTGATTAACCATTCATTCAAACTTCCAAACTTCTATTCCTTCATACCTGGATGTCTTAGTGCTCCAATAATTTTCAATTTCTTGCTCTTTGAATGTAAATGTGAGAATGATTGAATACAAATTTCTTTTTATATGATCTACCACATTTAATGCTTGCAACCATACATAGATATTTTCAAACTTTCATCCTGATGCAATTTAGATAATGCGTGAATGCATATAGCTATAATCTGAGCTTTTAACCATGAATCCAAAGCCAGAAGTAGAGGGTGCATCCACTATGGATGCATCAACTACTTTGTTAACATTCTTGTCCTTTACTTCAACACAAATTTTTCTTGATTCTTCATTTTCTTTGATAAAATTGACTTCTCCTTTCTCTTCAAATAGAGACTTTTTGGGATCTTCTTGTTTCTAAGTTTTGGATCTACAAAACCTTGTGATTTGTCCAGCCTTTCCACATGTGTAAAAAATGATAGGAGGTCTAATGTTTTTCTTCATCATGCTGCATTACTTTGTTGTGTGTCCATTGTAGTTGCATATCTGACATGTAGTGTTCTTCAAATTCTTTTGAGGCTGATTTCTCTGATTGTTTTGAATCATTCTTCTTTGATTTTTCTATGACTGAGTTCTACAATGTATAGCCCTATGACCAAATTTATTACAAGAGAAACAATAACCATTAAAAGGTCTTACCTCTTTGCAATCTCTTGCAAAATGCCCATGTTTATTGCATGCATAACAAGTTCTATTAACTTGTCTAATTTCCCTTTTTGGTGGTTCACATATGACCTCTATAATATTATCAACTTTCTTAGCTTCTGAAGATGCTTCAAGTATTTTTTCTTTCTCTTGTGATGATTTGATTTCATCTTGTGTTGTACTGAATCCAAGACTAGTAGTGTTCCCTTTTTTTCTTTGCGCATTGAGCTGGAATTGAATCAAATCAGAACTTGTATGGAGTTTCTCAATCTTATCCTTTGCTTTTGTTAATTCAGATTCCAACTTCTTCTTCATGTTTTCCAATTATTTTATTTCTTTGATCTTGTCTTCAATGGTGTTCTGGCTATCTATAAGTTGTTCCTCGAGATCTTCAAGTTTATCCTTTAGAGATTTATTCTCTTCATTAATTTTTTTGACCATTTGTCCTAGATCACTTGTAGAGCAATCTTTTAGATCTTTTCTTAGCCTTTTAATAATTATTTGAGAGCCATCATTTTTCAATCTTAGTTCTTCATTTTCCTTCTCTAATCTGTCAAGATCTTCAAGAGCTGCTTCAAGATTATTTTTCAAATGTTTTGCTTTAGCTGAGTCCATGATCTCCTCAAGTGGTTAAACTTTCTTTTAGAGGCCCAGAGCTCTGATACCAATTGTTAGAAATAATGAGAGGGGGGGTGAATCAATGTTTATCAATTAATTATATTTCAGTCAATTAAAAATTTATCAAATGTGCATTCAATGAATAAGAACACAAGAACACATAACAAAAGATATGATTATGAAGAACCTTGATCAGAGGAAAACTCCAGTGGGGATTAGTACCCACAAAATATTGTACTAGGTATAATGAACCTGTTAAAGTTCCTTTGCCCTGTTAGAAGCAGTCTTTACAATTTGAGTACAATGACCTGGTTAAAGGTCATACCCTGTTATGAGTCTTTACAAAAACCATGTTAGGGGTGGATGGCTCACTGCCCAAATAATATGAAGGCTACAACCCTCTAAATGTTGATATGCACTATATCAAAAATGAACTACTATAGTGACACTATTGTCTGATCAATTCTGTGTATACGTGGATTCTCTTACTCCTTTAAAGAGCTATATCATCTTCTGACTTCATTATACTATCCCTTTGTAACTTCTTCTTTCACTAAAATTAACTTCTCTTGCACGTTGTAAAATAACAATTCATTACATACTTATATCTTTACAAACGAATAGGCACGACCCAAAACATAACACTTAGTTGGCCTCTTAACAAAATATACAACACTTCTGAACAAGTCGGCTCAAGTGTGATTACAACAAAATTAATTACATCATAACAAACTTATAACTAAAGGCGCATAGCCTTAATATCACAAAATAATACACACTGATCAAAACAGTAGTCAGCTTATGTGCTCTATATTTTGGATTGTTTCCTGGACTGTAGTGTACTAATCTATTTGTATCTTTTCCATATTGATGTTCCATACCTTACACATTTGGATCTAGCATGTATATACACCATAGATTATATATCTAAGCACACATATTTTGGTGTGATCTCTAACACACATGTTGATGTGCTGATCTTTGTATCCCTCTGTCTGTCCTATTTTCTGTACTTAGTCATTTTATCTCTTAAGTTATCTTTGACAGAAACTTAGTATGACTTTGTTGCCATGATTGAAAACACAAAATAAGCCATGCTTCCTCAGGAAGTAGAATCTTTCTTCCTTTGATGTGATGTGTTCTCTTCATGTGTCAAACTCTCTCCCTTTGACTATTCTCTTTTCTTTTGATGTCTCTTGTCAACAATTCTCTCCCTTTGTATGTACTCTCCCTTTCTGATTGCATCTCTCCCTAATGTTTTAATTTATCCCTAATGTGATAATGGATATAATCTCTCCCTTTGACAGCAATGCCAAACAAATATTTTTGACAGTAATGCCAAATAGTCCTTTCTATCCATAATATATTCCTTGAATTTCCCAATCCATCAACAATATAACAACTTTGGTGCTCAGAGTAGATAAATACCTTGCTATGTATAGATGTATCTTTGAAGTCCATTTCTCTTTGCTTTCATCAACATGAGTGATATTCTAATAATATGCAGGCTAATGTAGCCTTCTAGTCATCTTATCGACTAGTAGACAAGGGTCTGACCCCTAGTCTCTTTCTCTAGTACTCAAATGCATCCTTGGGAAGTGGTTTGGTGATGATATCAGCTAATTGTTCCTTTTATTGAAAATACTAAGTATCACCTCCTTTGCTTGAACTTTTTTCTCTTAAATAATGATACTTGATGGGAATATGCTTTGTTTTAGCATGCATGAATGGATTCTTGGAAATGTTTATTGCACTGGTATTGTCACAATAGATAATTACCAGTTCAAGAATTTTCATATGCATACCTTACAGTAATGGTTTGATCCATGCAATATTTGAGTAGTTTGCAATAGAATCAACATACTCTACTTTAGCAGTAGACTGAGAGATGCATCCTTGCTTCTTACTGATCCATGTGAGAAGTTTGTCACCCATAAATAATGCTCCTCCAGCTGTGCTCTTCTGGTCATCAATGTTTCCATCCCAATCAACATCTGTAAATACCTTAAGTTCAAATTTTCCTTCTCTTATGTACCATAAACCATATTCCTTGGTATTCTTCAGATATCTTAGGACTCTTTTCACAATAGTAATATGTGATTCTCTGGGATTTGCAAAAAATCTTGCAACTATTCCTACTGCATGTGCAATATCTGGGGTAGTATGTACAACATGCATGAGTTTTCCAATCATTGATCTATACAAAGTCTGATTTACCTTTGTTTACTTGTCCTCCTTTTTCATCTTATATCTAGTTTCCATCGGTGTTCCAATTGGTTTGGAATCTTCCATCTTGAATATTTTCATCACTTCCTTGATGTATTTGGATTGTGTAATGAAAATAATTTCATCTTGTTGCATGATCTGTAGACCAAGAAAGAACTTGATCTCCTGAAACATACAAATCTCAAATTCTCTGCTCATTTCATTTGCAAATTATTTTCATAGAATATCATTGCCTCCAAATATGATTTCATCAACAAATATTTGAGCAATCAAAATGTTAGCATTAGTATCTTCCTTTAAATAAAGATTATTGTATTCAGTAATTCTTACAAATCCAATACTTATGAGATGGGAATGAAGTCTTTCATACCAAGCTCGAGGTGTTGGTTTCAATCCATACAAGGCTTTGTGTAGTCTACATACCATTTTCCTCTTATCTGGATCAACAAACCCTTATGGTTTCTCAATGTATACCTCTTCCTCAAGTATTCCATTTAGGAGTGCATACTTGACATCCATTTGGTATACCTTGAAGCCTTTATATGCAGCATAAGCAAGTAATATTCTCATTCCTTTTAGCCTAGAAAAGGGTACAAAGGTCTCTCCATAGTCAATCCCTTCTTCTTGTGCATATCCCTTGCATACTAGTCTTGCTTTGTTTTTGGTGACTTCTCCATTCTCATTAATTTTATTCCTAAATATCCATTTTGTACCAATGAAATTTTTGTCATCTGGTCTCAGTACAAGCATCCATGTCTTGTTTTTCTCAATCTAATCAATCTATTCATTCATGGCACTAATTCATTCATCATTATTAAGTGCAACATTGACATTTTTTGGTTCAAAATCACAAATTAGACATCTTGTGTTTAGAGACTTACTTCTGGTTCTCATACTAGCCTTCTTGTCTCCTATGATCTGGTTCTGTGGATGTTTCCTTCTGACATATCTGGAAAGTATAGGTTCATCTATTTGTCTATCATCTTGACCATCATTATGTCCTTCATTTTGATCTTCATCGCTTGGTACATCATCTTGAGAAATATCTTGATTGTTGATATTTGTAGCCTAATGCTTGAGTTCAATGATCTATTTCTCAAGAGCTATACATTGTTGGTCAGCCAGAGTGTTAGGTTATTCATTGTAAACAAACATATTGTAGACCTCTAGTTTTTTTGTAATTTCCTTTTCATTCTTCTCAGAAAATTCATCTATCTTTACATTTGCACTTTCAACAATTTTGTTAGAGGCTTTATTGAGAAATTTATAATCCTTTCTCTTGATGGAAGACCCTAGAAAGATATCTTCATCACTTTTGCAGTCAAGCTTTCCATTTCTATCATCTTTTAAGATATAAATTGACTACCAAAGATCTTGAAGTAACTTACATTGGGTGTGTGACCATACCATAGTTCATAAGGTGTCTTCTTGCTATCTTTCTTCAATTGAACTCTATTTAATGTGTAAACAGCAGTACTGATAGCTTCCCTCCAAAATATTTGGGTGATACCTTTCTCTACCACTAGTTTCCTTGCACAATCAACAATGGATTTGTTCCTTCTTTCTGCAATTCCATTTTGATGTGGTGTTCTTGGTGTAGAGACCTGTCTTTTATTTCCATGCTCATTACAAAAGTTAGTGAATTCATCTAAAATAAATTCCCCTCTATCTGATCTTAATCATTTCAAATCTTTACCACTTTGTTTTTCTACCATTGCTATGTACCATTTAAACATCTTAAATTCTTTTGATTTATCTTTGAGAAACATAACTGTCACCATTCTAAAGTAATCATCAACAAATAGAATAAAATATCTATCACCATAATAACTCTTTGTCCTCATGGGTCCACATAAATCAGTATGGACTAATTATAGAATGGCATCAGATGTATGGGTTTTTCTTTTGAAACTAGACTTTGTCATTTTACCTTTTTGACAATTTTTGCACATGACATTGTCAGGCTTAGTCATCATTGGTAAGAATCTTATATTTCTCTTTTTACTTATCTTTATCATGTTTTCAAAGCTCACATGAAACAATATTTTGTGCCACAACCATATGTATTCATTTCTAGCCATCAAACAAGTGGTGTCAGTATCATTCAGATAGAATAAGTTACCTTTTGTCTGCTCACCAGTACCAATCACACTTCTTGATTTATTGAATATCTTTACCTTCTTATTTTCAAATGCTACTTTGTTACCTAAATTATTCAACTGAGAAACACTCAATAGATTATAATTCAATCCTTTAACCCAGTAAGCATTTTCACATTTTATCAGGTTATTCAACATTATGGTTCCTCTACCTTCAAATAGACAAGGTGTGTCATTACCCATTCTTACTGAACCACCATTGTAGTATTAAAAAGTCTCAAAATTTTGATTGTCACCAGTCATGTAGTGAGTACAGCCACTATCTATGATCTAGACATCATTTTTACTAACTTTGGATATGAGTGTAGTTTCTACATACGTTTCTTCATCATCATCTGAATCATCTTTTACTGCCACAAACACCATATCGATGTCTTCATCAGATTCAGTGTCAGTATCTTCATATTTTCATTTATCTAGGTAACTAGCTTTCTTTCCTTTGTCCTTGTAGTCTCGAGTATCTCTTATTTTTGATTGTTAGTTGCTTATGTAATCACCTCTGTCAAACTTATTTTCAAATGATCTGTCATCACTTCTTTCATCTTTTCTTTTGTTAGGACATCTTGTAGAAAAGTGTCTAATCTCTTTACAATTAAAATAAACAAGTGGTAATTTACCTTTGTATTTACCTTTGCCTCTCTAGATTCATCTTTCCATAATTGCTTCAATTTCATCAAGATCTTCTTCTTCACTTTCACTATCACTATCTTTTCTCATAGTGTGTTTATGACTTGATTTTATTATTCTCAAAGAAGATTTGAATGTAGACTCTATGTTTGGTAAGACACTATTATCAAAGTTATTCATCTCAAATGAAATAAGTCTTCCAATCAAACTATCTAGAGTAACATTGTTATTTTTTACTACTCTCATTTCCTGTATACTAGATACTCTAATAGCATAAGTAGGTAGTAAGGTTCTTATAATTTTACTTACCATTGTATCTTCTTCTAGTACACCTCCAACTCCTCAGATAACATTGAATACCTCTTTGATTCTTGTGCTATACTATGTGATGTTTTCACCTTATTTCATTCTGAGATCATCAAACTTTCCTCTAAGGCTTTTTGCCTTGGCTCTCAATACATTTTTATCACCACCATGTAGAGGCATCAATTTCTCCCACATCAGCTTTGCAGTTGTGCATGTTTTGACATCTTCAAATTTAGCATCGGAGAGTGACAAAGAAAGCTCAATCATCATGTAGTTGTGCTCATGCTTCTCTCTCATTTGTTCAACTATGGGTGCTCCTATGGGAAACACATATTCAATATCTAAGTATTGAGTAACATTATTTATGATACCTGATAAGTAGAGTCTTATTCTACTTTTCCATGAAGAAAACTTGTCTTTGTTCAACTTGGGAACATCTTGTCTATTCATCTTGTGATCTTTAGATTAGGTCTTGAAATTTTCCTTCTAAGAACACAAGCTTTGATACCAATTGTTAGTAATAACTGAGAGGGGGGTGAGTCAGTGACCTCAAAAATTAATCCTTAAATCAACCCTTAAAACTTATTACCACTTTTAAGCCTCTAGTTATATTCAATCCTACAAGATGAATGCCTTAAAATACTTATATCAAATTACTACGTGTCAGAATACTTTGTAAAACCTTCTTATGTATGTTTACTGATGAGCAATCTTCCTATTTACTGAAACACAGTAAATAACTAGTGTATACCGATGAATCTAGAATAACTTATGTGAAATGCAAAACAATAAAGTAATGAATCATAAACACATGACATAGGGATTCTTAACATGGAAACCCTATTAAGGAAAAATATACTGGGACTAGTAACCCAAATTTATACTCTTCTGAAGTGAGCTCGGTTAAGAGCCAACCCTGTTAAAGGTTACAAACACACTGTTAGGTGTGACCTTGTTAGAGGATTTAAATAATAGTCTGTCACTTAGTATCTGACATCTAATGCTACCATCCTTGATTGAACACTCACTTGGCCTGTCAAAAGGTATCGGGCATATCCAATGCTACTTTGTATGATCAAATTTTTTGATACAAAATGGGATGTGTCTCAATTAGAATTTTTTTTTAAGTCCTTCTTAGTTAAGAGACTTGATGCTTCAATGGTTAAACTGAAATAGTAATTTGATTTGTTCACACATACAACTTGAATTTCATATTTTCAGATCTATTGTACGTGCATTACCTCTCTAATCAATATAATCAATTCAATACCTTTGCTCCACATTGTTCTACTCTATGATGTTGTCTCACTGTTTGTTGGTGTCTATAGAGTTTAGCTCTTTCCTTAGCTTGTTGATTAGGTATAAATAAATACTTTCTTCTCCTTCAGAATCTCTTCATCATCTATTATTTTTGTCACTCCCCTTATTCATATCGAATAAGATTGTCTCTTAAATATACATGATTTCACCGTTTCTTGGCTTTCTTGATCTTGGCATGATCCACAATTATCACTACTTAGATTTAAAGAAAAAATCCATTTTTATCTTGTAGAGATCTTCTTTCCAACTGGACAAAGCAGCTTTAAATCCTTTACCTATCTCTGACTTTATCTTGTCGATTAAAATAATGATAAGTTCCAGTTAAGTCTATCTTTAGCTCTTGAGAGCTAAGCATTTTGTCATTTCTGAACTCTCTATTCTGTCAGTCAATACTTCAATTAGTCATTCGTGATAACTGACTATTCCATCAGTGTCACTTCAGTTGTCTTTTGGATCTCCATCCTTGTCTTTTTTGTCTAGCAACACTATAACTCTATTCATTGGGTTACACTATGCTTTAGCTCATCGGGAAACATTGTGATTTTGCTCATCGGTAATGTTTTACTTTTGATCATCAGGTAACACTGTGACTTTGCTCTTTTACTTTGTCTGTCAGTGTGCACTTTGTTAGTGTATACAGTCACTTTGTGAATACTTGAATTATATGCACTACTGGTAGCATAGTCTTTGATTCATTGGTTCTTTGAAGTCTTTAGTAGTATGTCCATGACCATATAGATTATATCAAGTTGACATCAATGACAATACAATACATTAATTGATTTAATGCCTCGTATGATCATCAACTAACATCTTCAAACATTCAATCAAAAGTGAGGCACTACCATATTCTATTAGGCCATCCTTAATCCTAACGACAATCTCACTCAAACCTTTGGAAGTGGGTGCAGACTCTCTATCAAAGTTGTAATTTTATAGGGATACCATCCCCAACTCAAGTGTACCAAAGAATACACACATATAAGGTTTTCTCTCATACGCAAGTGTACTTATCAAGATAGAGACCAAAACAAATCTTCCTCTTGACAGAATAAATATAGAAAAACCAAATATTATAAGTGTAGGTGAATATGATCTTATGGCGATGAGAGATCAATTATCCCTTAGAACTAGGATCACTAACCCACTAGATCCCAATCTCACTGGTGCAAGGCACCTTGATGAAGATAGGAGGATCACTTGGGTCAATAATGAGTTTTAATGAGACATAATACCTATAGGGTCTTTGCAATGTTGTAACTATTAGGATTAAGATAACTGAGGGGGGGTGAATCAATGATCTATCTATTATAAATTTTTCTTATTATCTTGAATCTTAACTTTACTGTTTAAGTACTAAAATGAATATCAATGCAATTAAGATAAACATACACAACTCATAACACCAAATATGACTACGGGGAAACCCAATGCAGGTGAAAACCCTGGTGGGAATAAGTACCGACAAATATTTTGTACTAGTTTCTTATGATCCTTGTTAGAAGATCCTTAACCTTGTTAGGAGTTGTCTTTACAATGTATGAAGTACAGTGACCTTGTTAAGGGTTAGACCCTGTTAGGATTCTTTTACAATAACCCTATTAGGGGTGGTGGACTCACTATCCAAATGGTGAAGGCTACAACCTTTTGGATATTTGATACACATTGTATCTGCAAGGTGAACTGCTGCTGTGACACTGCTTGTCTGATCAATTCCTTTTATATGCTGATACTTTAACCTCTTTTTAATCACTAAAAAAATCTTTTCTTCACTCTTAAAGCTTCTACTTCAATATATATATCATCAACATATGACAGAGATATCTTTGTTGCTTTTACACTCTGCTCTGCTTTCTTATCTTTGGCTTTCGCAACTTCTCCAGTCACAAATGACCTTCTATCAGTACTTCCTCAAAAGAAACAAACATGTTGGATTTAGGAAACCTTTTACCATCTATCTTGATCACTTAACTAAGCACACAACCCTTCATTAATTTGGTGCAACAATAATTACAACTGCTTTACTCAAGTTGAACAGATGCATCTCTTCACACAGTCTGCTCCACCAAATTAGCTCTAACTTATTGCTCTGGATGAATCAAGTCACGTACCTTTAACCAAACATTATTAGATAACTAAAAACCACTAATAAAAGGATGAAAGTCTTGAGGATGTGTGAAAATTTTGTACCAAATCAATCTCTATCGACACTTTCCATGATCTTTGTCATGTTCTGGCATTCACTGGCTGTACCTCTTCAACTGGCTGTATCTTCTTCATACTTTCACATCTGATCATGCTCTCTTAAACTTAGCATGTACACATACTCATAATATTATCTTCCAAGGCACATAGAATTTGAATAACAAATGAATACACACTAATAAAAACTATAACAGTATGTTCCTTGCTCTATCCTATTGTTCTGGTACTCTACTAACTATCCAATCGTCTGTACTTAGCCAATTTCTGATCTTCTGATAATGTGTGATAACTCCAAAACTTCATATGACTTTGTTTCCATAATGAAAAAACTAAATAGAGTCATATAAACTAGTATAGTCAACTTTCCAACAATCTTACCCTTTGTCATTAATGGCAATAAAGGAATATGGCGAAGTTACTATCTGTACTCTTATACAAAAAACTCTCTATCTTATATCTCCCTCTTATCATATACCAGACTCCATATTCTTCATACTATACTCCCCCTTTGGAATTAATGACAAAGGTTCTCAAAAACACTTTTGTGTGCTTACTCAACATACACATGTGGATATGCAATCTGCAACTTCTGGATCTCTTTCTCCCAAAATGCAATAATATGTAGATGGGCACATAATGCATATTGTAGCTTCTCCATCTTCTCCAAGTCTATTCTAGGACCTTGATCATATGAAAGACTCCATATTCTATACATTATTTTACTCCCCCTTTGATATTTCCTTCTCTGTCTTTTGTTGCAAACTCTTTCAAGGATACTTGACCAACCTTGAGTGAACTAAGATCAAGTGTAAAGCTACTAACCAATTCACTGAGTCTCTTCTTCAGATACTTCTATTCTACAACATCTAATCTATTTTTCATGACTCCTTCAGATTATATACTCCCCCTTAGTTATTTACTCCCCATGAGTTAAGTCTATTATGGGTGTCAAACTTGACAACAATGATGATGAATCACTTCAGTCTTCTCTTTTCTACTTCTTTTTCTATGATATCTAAAATCAATATATCTTCTTGCTGATATAAAGACTCTCAGCCTCTTGATTACTCACAAATGTTTCTTCAAACTTGTCTAGATCAATATCCATTGCTTCCATTGATACTTCAATATTATCAACCGTGAATGTATCCTCCATGTCCTTGGCCATAGGCACAGAATCCTATGGACCTGTCATAATAGTTTTATCTGCTTCTTCACATGATATTTCAAATTGTATCTTTAATCAATTCTTCTCTTATGTGAATAATATTTTTTTGTATTCACACTTAGATTATCAATAATAAGTAAGTGCTTCCAAGGATAACATCAGGTTGGCTCCAAAAATAAAATTATCTCCAACGGCTATACTGATACTCTCACATAGAACACTGATCAACAAGATTTTTGACCCATTTCGCTTCATGAAGTTCATGTGCTGAAGCATACTAATAAATTTCTTCTCATATGTTTCAAATATTTTCTTGATATCAATCTTTTCTGAATAATGTAATTGTGACACTTTGCTACTTGACTACAAGTTCTCCTTTAGTTATCCAACTGCTTACTCAATTGCTAAGTAAGTTTTTAACTAATTTTTGAAATGATGTGTCCGTGCTTGGGATTCATTTCAAACTCAAATGTCTTTGCTTAACAAATAATTATTATTAATCTCCTTTCTTCACTATTGAGAACAACTGTAATGCATTAACAATACAACTGCTAGGGCTTCTATGATCTCCAATTGTTTATTCTAACCGTAAGTGAGGACTTGGTGATTCCAAAGTAGATCTCCACCATTAATACTTTCTGTATAGACACAGAAAGCAACTATAACTTCCATTCTTGTTCCTGATAACAATTTAGAATGTGTTATCTTGCATATTGCATCACAATGTCACCAAACAATGTAATCTAAGGCATATACTCAGATGGTGAGTATACCAGCCATGCAAGGGTTCAGAGCTAGAATAGCTCCCCCTAAGACCATGAGGGTCAACTATTAAGAAGTAGAAGGTGTGTCAACTGAGGATGCATTTACTACCTTGTTCTCTTCATTATCCTTCTTTACTTCAACCTAGATCTTGCTCGTATCTTCTATAGCTTTCACAAATTTGATTTCTCCTACCTCATCCCATAATGAATCTTCTAAATTTTTAGGGCTTTCATGTCTCTGTGTTCTAGATCTACAAGGCTTAGAGATGTGTCCAGCTTTTCCACATGAGTGAGAAATGATAGGAGGTCTAATGTAATTAATCATCATGCTGCACTACTTGGTTGTATGTCCATTGTAATTACATATCTAACATGTAATGTTTTGAGGGATTCTAACATTTTGTTGAGGATAACTTCTTTGTCTTTGATGATTTTGATTTCTTTGATTATTTTGATTCTTGTTCTTCTAACTTATTTTACAATTCATAGCTCTATGACCAAATTTATTGCATGAATAATAGTAACCATTGAAGGTTCTTACCTCTTTACAATTCCTTGCAATATGTCCATGTTTTTTACAGGCATAACAAGTACGGTCAAATAGCTTGCATTCATCCTTAGGTGGTTCAACATTGTCTTTAGTCTGATTTCCAATCTCCTTAATATCTGTGATGTTCTTTGGTGCTTTCATTCTTTCTCGCATGTCATCAATCTAAATCTGTGCTTCATTGTATCCTAAACCACTATTATCTCCTTTAACCTTGTGTGCTTACAACTATGATTCTATTAGATCCTTTCTTGTGTGTAACTTGTCAATATGATTCTTTGCTGCAATCAATTTAGATTCCATCTTATCTTTGTTGTTTCTTAGCTCCAAGATTTTCATGTTTTCTCATCTCAGTTCTTCATCTAGCTGCTTGTTTACTTTGACTTGATCATCATAGGCATCTTGATTGTTACATAAATTTTCATCTAATTCTTCAATCTGATCCTTCAAAAATGAATTTTCTTCATTCAAATTTTTGACTACTTCTCCCAAATCATTTGAAGAACAATTCCTTAATTCTTTTTTTAGTTTCTTGATAAGTATTTGCATGCCATTAACTTTTAGTTTAAGATCTTCATTTTCTTTTTCAGATGTGCCAAGTTCGTCAAGGGCTGCTTCAAGATAATTTAGGTGTTTCATTTCTTCCTTGTCCATGATATCCTCAAGTGTTTAAACTTATTTGTTGAGGACCAAAGCTCTAATACCAATTGTTAGGATTAGGATCACTGAGAGGGGGGGGTGAATCAGTGATCTATCTATTATAAATTTTTCTTATTATCTTGAATCATAACTTTACTATTTAAGTACTGAAATGAATATCAATGCAAGTAAGATAAACATACACAAATCATAACACCAAATATGATTATGAGGAAAACCAATGCAGGTGAAAACCCTGATGGGAATTAGTACCCACAAATATTTTGTACTAGTTTCTTATGATCCTTGTTAGAAGATCCTTAACCCTGTTAGGAGTTGTCTTTACAATGTATTAAGTATAGTGACCTTTTTAAGGGTCAGACCCTATTAGGATTCTTTTAAAATAACCCTATTAGGGGTGGTGGACTCATTATCCAATGAATCACTATCCAAATGGTGAAGGCTACCTGTAACACCCCAAAATTGGCACCTAATAATCAATCAATTTTGGTGCATTTTCTTATCTTTGAAGTCCTATTTTACTAGGCAAATTCTTCTCCTAATTGACTTTAATCGACTGAGTTTCAAATGCAG